>OU342785.1:0-282500 GCA_910591435.1 Acronicta aceris
CTAACCTAACCTAACCTAACCTAACCTAACCTAACCTAACCTAACCTAACCTAACCTAACCTAACCTAACCTAACCTAACCTAACCTAACCTAACCTAACCTAACCTAACCTAACCTAACCTAACCTAACCTAACCTAACCTAACCTAACCTAACCTAACCTAACCTAACCTAACCTAACCTAACCTAACCTAACCTAACCTAACCTAACCTAACCTAACCTAACCTAACCTAACCTAACCTAACCTAACCTAACCTAACCTAACCTAACCTAACCTAACCTAACCTAACCTAACCTAACCTAACCTAACCTAACCTAACCTAACCTAACCTAACCTAACCTAACCTAACCTAACCTAACCTAACCTAACCTAACCTAACCTAACCTAACCTAACCTAACCTAACCTAACCTAACCTAACCTAACCTAACCTAACCTAACCTAACCTAACCTAACCTAACCTAACCTAACCTAACCTAACCTAACCTAACCTAACCTAACCTAACCTAACCTAACCTAACCTAACCTAACCTAACCTAACCTAACCTAACCTAACCTAACCTAACCTAACCTAACCTAACCTAACCTAACCTAACCTAACCTAACCTAACCTAACCTAACCTAACCTAACCTAACCTAACCTAACCTAACCTAACCTAACCTAACCTAACCTAACCTAACCTAACCTAACCTAACCTAACCTAACCTAACCTAACCTAACCTAACCTAACCTAACCTAACCTAACCTAACCTAACCTAACCTAACCTAACCTAACCTAACCTAACCTAACCTAACCTAACCTAACCTAACCTAACCTAACCTAACCTAACCTAACCTAACCTAACCTAACCTAACCTAACCTAACCTAACCTAACCTAACCTAACCTAACCTAACCTAACCTAACCTAACCTAACCTAACCTAACCTAACCTAACCTAACCTAACCTAACCTAACCTAACCTAACCTAACCTAACCTAACCTAACCTAACCTAACCTAACCTAACCTAACCTAACCTAACCTAACCTAACCTAACCTAACCTAACCTAACCTAACCTAACCTAACCTAACCTAACCTAACCTAACCTAACCTAACCTAACCTAACCTAACCTAACCTAACCTAACCTAACCTAACCTAACCTAACCTAACCTAACCTAACCTAACCTAACCTAACCTAACCTAACCTAACCTAACCTAACCTAACCTAACCTAACCTAACCTAACCTAACCTAACCTAACCTAACCTAACCTAACCTAACCTAACCTAACCTAACCTAACCTAACCTAACCTAACCTAACCTAACCTAACCTAACCTAACCTAACCTAACCTAACCTAACCTAACCTAACCTAACCTAACCTAACCTAACCTAACCTAACCTAACCTAACCTAACCTAACCTAACCTAACCTAACCTAACCTAACCTAACCTAACCTAACCTAACCTAACCTAACCTAACCTAACCTAACCTAACCTAACCTAACCTAACCTAACCTAACCTAACCTAACCTAACCTAACCTAACCTAACCTAACCTAACCTAACCTAACCTAACCTAACCTAACCTAACCTAACCTAACCTAACCTAACCTAACCTAACCTAACCTAACCTAACCTAACCTAACCTAACCTAACCTAACCTAACCTAACCTAACCTAACCTAACCTAACCTAACCTAACCTAACCTAACCTAACCTAACCTAACCTAACCTAACCTAACCTAACCTAACCTAACCTAACCTAACCTAACCTAACCTAACCTAACCTAACCTAACCTAACCTAACCTAACCTAACCTAACCTAACCTAACCTAACCTAACCTAACCTAACCTAACCTAACCTAACCTAACCTAACCTAACCTAACCTAACCTAACCTAACCTAACCTAACCTAACCTAACCTAACCTAACCTAACCTAACCTAACCTAACCTAACCTAACCTAACCTAACCTAACCTAACCTAACCTAACCTAACCTAACCTAACCTAACCTAACCTAACCTAACCTAACCTAACCTAACCTAACCTAACCTAACCTAACCTAACCTAACCTAACCTAACCTAACCTAACCTAACCTAACCTAACCTAACCTAACCTAACCTAACCTAACCTAACCTAACCTAACCTAACCTAACCTAACCTAACCTAACCTAACCTAACCTAACCTAACCTAACCTAACCTAACCTAACCTAACCTAACCTAACCTAACCTAACCTAACCTAACCTAACCTAACCTAACCTAACCTAACCTAACCTAACCTAACCTAACCTAACCTAACCTAACCTAACCTAACCTAACCTAACCTAACCTAACCTAACCTAACCTAACCTAACCTAACCTAACCTAACCTAACCTAACCTAACCTAACCTAACCTAACCTAACCTAACCTAACCTAACCTAACCTAACCTAACCTAACCTAACCTAACCTAACCTAACCTAACCTAACCTAACCTAACCTAACCTAACCTAACCTAACCTAACCTAACCTAACCTAACCTAACCTAACCTAACCTAACCTAACCTAACCTAACCTAACCTAACCTAACCTAACCTAACCTAACCTAACCTAACCTAACCTAACCTAACCTAACCTAACCTAACCTAACCTAACCTAACCTAACCTAACCTAACCTAACCTAACCTAACCTAACCTAACCTAACCTAACCTAACCTAACCTAACCTAACCTAACCTAACCTAACCTAACCTAACCTAACCTAACCTAACCTAACCTAACCTAACCTAACCTAACCTAACCTAACCTAACCTAACCTAACCTAACCTAACCTAACCTAACCTAACCTAACCTAACCTAACCTAACCTAACCTAACCTAACCTAACCTAACCTAACCTAACCTAACCTAACCTAACCTAACCTAACCTAACCTAACCTAACCTAACCTAACCTAACCTAACCTAACCTAACCTAACCTAACCTAACCTAACCTAACCTAACCTAACCTAACCTAACCTAACCTAACCTAACCTAACCTAACCTAACCTAACCTAACCTAACCTAACCTAACCTAACCTAACCTAACCTAACCTAACCTAACCTAACCTAACCTAACCTAACCTAACCTAACCTAACCTAACCTAACCTAACCTAACCTAACCTAACCTAACCTAACCTAACCTAACCTAACCTAACCTAACCTAACCTAACCTAACCTAACCTAACCTAACCTAACCTAACCTAACCTAACCTAACCTAACCTAACCTAACCTAACCTAACCTAACCTAACCTAACCTAACCTAACCTAACCTAACCTAACCTAACCTAACCTAACCTAACCTAACCTAACCTAACCTAACCTAACCTAACCTAACCTAACCTAACCTAACCTAACCTAACCTAACCTAACCTAACCTAACCTAACCTAACCTAACCTAACCTAACCTAACCTAACCTAACCTAACCTAACCTAACCTAACCTAACCTAACCTAACCTAACCTAACCTAACCTAACCTAACCTAACCTAACCTAACCTAACCTAACCTAACCTAACCTAACCTAACCTAACCTAACCTAACCTAACCTAACCTAACCTAACCTAACCTAACCTAACCTAACCTAACCTAACCTAACCTAACCTAACCTAACCTAACCTAACCTAACCTAACCTAACCTAACCTAACCTAACCTAACCTAACCTAACCTAACCTAACCTAACCTAACCTAACCTAACCTAACCTAACCTAACCTAACCTAACCTAACCTAACCTAACCTAACCTAACCTAACCTAACCTAACCTAACCTAACCTAACCTAACCTAACCTAACCTAACCTAACCTAACCTAACCTAACCTAACCTAACCTAACCTAACCTAACCTAACCTAACCTAACCTAACCTAACCTAACCTAACCTAACCTAACCTAACCTAACCTAACCTAACCTAACCTAACCTAACCTAACCTAACCTAACCTAACCTAACCTAACCTAACCTAACCTAACCTAACCTAACCTAACCTAACCTAACCTAACCTAACCTAACCTAACCTAACCTAACCTAACCTAACCTAACCTAACCTAACCTAACCTAACCTAACCTAACCTAACCTAACCTAACCTAACCTAACCTAACCTAACCTAACCTAACCTAACCTAACCTAACCTAACCTAACCTAACCTAACCTAACCTAACCTAACCTAACCTAACCTAACCTAACCTAACCTAACCTAACCTAACCTAACCTAACCTAACCTAACCTAACCTAACCTAACCTAACCTAACCTAACCTAACCTAACCTAACCTAACCTAACCTAACCTAACCTAACCTAACCTAACCTAACCTAACCTAACCTAACCTAACCTAACCTAACCTAACCTAACCTAACCTAACCTAACCTAACCTAACCTAACCTAACCTAACCTAACCTAACCTAACCTAACCTAACCTAACCTAACCTAACATAACCTAACCTAACCTAACCTAACCTAACCTAACCTAACCTAACCTAACCTAACCTAACCTAACCTAACCTAACCTAACCTAACCTAACCTAACCTAACCTAACCTAACCTAACCTAACCTAACCTAACCTAACCTAACCTAACCTAACCTAACCTAACCTAACCTAACCTAACCTAACCTAACCTAACCTAACCTAACCTAACCTAACCTAACCTAACCTAACCTAACCTAACCTAACCTAACCTAACCTAACCTAACCTAACCTAACCTAACCTAACCTAACCTAACCTAACCTAACCTAACCTAACCTAACCTAACCTAACCTAACCTAACCTAACCTAACCTAACCTAACCTAACCTAACCTAACCTAACCTAACCTAACCTAACCTAACCTAACCTAACCTAACCTAACCTAACCTAACCTAACCTAACCTAACCTAACCTAACCTAACCTAACCTAACCTAACCTAACCTAACCTAACCTAACCTAACCTAACCTAACCTAACCTAACCTAACCTAACCTAACCTAACCTAACCTAACCTAACCTAACCTAACCTAACCTAACCTAACCTAACCTAACCTAACCTAACCTAACCTAACCTAACCTAACCTAACCTAACCTAACCTAACCTAACCTAACCTAACCTAACCTAACCTAACCTAACCTAACCTAACCTAACCTAACCTAACCTAACCTAACCTAACCTAACCTAACCTAACCTAACCTAACCTAACCTAACCTAACCTAACCTAACCTAACCTAACCTAACCTAACCTAACCTAACCTAACCTAACCTAACCTAACCTAACCTAACCTAACCTAACCTAACCTAACCTAACCTAACCTAACCTAACCTAACCTAACCTAACCTAACCTAACCTAACCTAACCTAACCTAACCTAACCTAACCTAACCTAACCTAACCTAACCTAACCTAACCTAACCTAACCTAACCTAACCTAACCTAACCTAACCTAACCTAACCTAACCTAACCTAACCTAACCTAACCTAACCTAACCTAACCTAACCTAACCTAACCTAACCTAACCTAACCTAACCTAACCTAACCTAACCTAACCTAACCTAACCTAACCTAACCTAACCTAACCTAACCTAACCTAACCTAACCTAACCTAACCTAACCTAACCTAACCTAACCTAACCTAACCTAACCTAACCTAACCTAACCTAACCTAACCTAACCTAACCTAACCTAACCTAACCTAACCTAACCTAACCTAACCTAACCTAACCTAACCTAACCTAACCTAACCTAACCTAACCTAACCTAACCTAACCTAACCTAACCTAACCTAACCTAACCTAACCTAACCTAACCTAACCTAACCTAACCTAACCTAACCTAACCTAACCTAACCTAACCTAACCTAACCTAACCTAACCTAACCTAACCTAACCTAACCTAACCTAACCTAACCTAACCTAACCTAACCTAACCTAACCTAACCTAACCTAACCTAACCTAACCTAACCTAACCTAACCTAACCTAACCTAACCTAACCTAACCTAACCTAACCTAACCTAACCTAACCTAACCTAACCTAACCTAACCTAACCTAACCTAACCTAACCTAACCTAACCTAACCTAACCTAACCTAACCTAACCTAACCTAACCTAACCTAACCTAACCTAACCTAACCTAACCTAACCTAACCTAACCTAACCTAACCTAACCTAACCTAACCTAACCTAACCTAACCTAACCTAACCTAACCTAACCTAACCTAACCTAACCTAACCTAACCTAACCTAACCTAACCTAACCTAACCTAACCTAACCTAACCTAACCTAACCTAACCTAACCTAACCTAACCTAACCTAACCTAACCTAACCTAACCTAACCTAACCTAACCTAACCTAACCTAACCTAACCTAACCTAACCTAACCTAACCTAACCTAACCTAACCTAACCTAACCTAACCTAACCTAACCTAACCTAACCTAACCTAACCTAACCTAACCTAACCTAACCTAACCTAACCTAACCTAACCTAACCTAACCTAACCTAACCTAACCTAACCTAACCTAACCTAACCTAACCTAACCTAACCTAACCTAACCTAACCTAACCTAACCTAACCTAACCTAACCTAACCTAACCTAACCTAACCTAACCTAACCTAACCTAACCTAACCTAACCTAACCTAACCTAACCTAACCTAACCTAACCTAACCTAACCTAACCTAACCTAACCTAACCTAACCTAACCTAACCTAACCTAACCTAACCTAACCTAACCTAACCTAACCTAACCTAACCTAACCTAACCTAACCTAACCTAACCTAACCTAACCTAACCTAACCTAACCTAACCTAACCTAACCTAACCTAACCTAACCTAACCTAACCTAACCTAACCTAACCTAACCTAACCTAACCTAACCTAACCTAACCTAACCTAACCTAACCTAACCTAACCTAACCTAACCTAACCTAACCTAACCTAACCTAACCTAACCTAACCTAACCTAACCTAACCTAACCTAACCTAACCTAACCTAACCTAACCTAACCTAACCTAACCTAACCTAACCTAACCTAACCTAACCTAACCTAACCTAACCTAACCTAACCTAACCTAACCTAACCTAACCTAACCTAACCTAACCTAACCTAACCTAACCTAACCTAACCTAACCTAACCTAACCTAACCTAACCTAACCTAACCTAACCTAACCTAACCTAACCTAACCTAACCTAACCTAACCTAACCTAACCTAACCTAACCTAACCTAACCTAACCTAACCTAACCTAACCTAACCTAACCTAACCTAACCTAACCTAACCTAACCTAACCTAACCTAACCTAACCTAACCTAACCTAACCTAACCTAACCTAACCTAACCTAACCTAACCTAACCTAACCTAACCTAACCTAACCTAACCTAACCTAACCTAACCTAACCTAACCTAACCTAACCTAACCTAACCTAACCTAACCTAACCTAACCTAACCTAACCTAACCTAACCTAACCTAACCTAACCTAACCTAACCTAACCTAACCTAACCTAACCTAACCTAACCTAACCTAACCTAACCTAACCTAACCTAACCTAACCTAACCTAACCTAACCTAACCTAACCTAACCTAACCTAACCTAACCTAACCTAACCTAACCTAACCTAACCTAACCTAACCTAACCTAACCTAACCTAACCTAACCTAACCTAACCTAACCTAACCTAACCTAACCTAACCTAACCTAACCTAACCTAACCTAACCTAACCTAACCTAACCTAACCTAACCTAACCTAACCTAACCTAACCTAACCTAACCTAACCTAACCTAACCTAACCTAACCTAACCTAACCTAACCTAACCTAACCTAACCTAACCTAACCTAACCTAACCTAACCTAACCTAACCTAACCTAACCTAACCTAACCTAACCTAACCTAACCTAACCTAACCTAACCTAACCTAACCTAACCTAACCTAACCTAACCTAACCTAACCTAACCTAACCTAACCTAACCTAACCTAACCTAACCTAACCTAACCTAACCTAACCTAACCTAACCTAACCTAACCTAACCTAACCTAACCTAACCTAACCTAACCTAACCTAACCTAACCTAACCTAACCTAACCTAACCTAACCTAACCTAACCTAACCTAACCTAACCTAACCTAACCTAACCTAACCTAACCTAACCTAACCTAACCTAACCTAACCTAACCTAACCTAACCTAACCTAACCTAACCTAACCTAACCTAACCTAACCTAACCTAACCTAACCTAACCTAACCTAACCTAACCTAACCTAACCTAACCTAACCTAACCTAACCTAACCTAACCTAACCTAACCTAACCTAACCTAACCTAACCTAACCTAACCTAACCTAACCTAACCTAACCTAACCTAACCTAACCTAACCTAACCTAACCTAACCTAACCTAACCTAACCTAACCTAACCTAACCTAACCTAACCTAACCTAACCTAACCTAACCTAACCTAACCTAACCTAACCTAACCTAACCTAACCTAACCTAACCTAACCTAACCTAACCTAACCTAACCTAACCTAACCTAACCTAACCTAACCTAACCTAACCTAACCTAACCTAACCTAACCTAACCTAACCTAACCTAACCTAACCTAACCTAACCTAACCTAACCTAACCTAACCTAACCTAACCTAACCTAACCTAACCTAACCTAACCTAACCTAACCTAACCTAACCTAACCTAACCTAACCTAACCTAACCTAACCTAACCTAACCTAACCTAACCTAACCTAACCTAACCTAACCTAACCTAACCTAACCTAACCTAACCTAACCTAACCTAACCTAACCTAACCTAACCTAACCTAACCTAACCTAACCTAACCTAACCTAACCTAACCTAACCTAACCTAACCTAACCTAACCTAACCTAACCTAACCTAACCTAACCTAACCTAACCTAACCTAACCTAACCTAACCTAACCTAACCTAACCTAACCTAACCTAACCTAACCTAACCTAACCTAACCTAACCTAACCTAACCTAACCTAACCTAACCTAACCTAACCTAACCTAACCTAACCTAACCTAACCTAACCTAACCTAACCTAACCTAACCTAACCTAACCTAACCTAACCTAACCTAACCTAACCTAACCTAACCTAACCTAACCTAACCTAACCTAACCTAACCTAACCTAACCTAACCTAACCTAACCTAACCTAACCTAACCTAACCTAACCTAACCTAACCTAACCTAACCTAACCTAACCTAACCTAACCTAACCTAACCTAACCTAACCTAACCTAACCTAACCTAACCTAACCTAACCTAACCTAACCTAACCTAACCTAACCTAACCTAACCTAACCTAACCTAACCTAACCTAACCTAACCTAACCTAACCTAACCTAACCTAACCTAACCTAACCTAACCTAACCTAACCTAACCTAACCTAACCTAACCTAACCTAACCTAACCTAACCTAACCTAACCTAACCTAACCTAACCTAACCTAACCTAACCTAACCTAACCTAACCTAACCTAACCTAACCTAACCTAACCTAACCTAACCTAACCTAACCTAACCTAACCTAACCTAACCTAACCTAACCTAACCTAACCTAACCTAACCTAACCTAACCTAACCTAACCTAACCTAACCTAACCTAACCTAACCTAACCTAACCTAACCTAACCTAACCTAACCTAACCTAACCTAACCTAACCTAACCTAACCTAACCTAACCTAACCTAACCTAACCTAACCTAACCTAACCTAACCTAACCTAACCTAACCTAACCTAACCTAACCTAACCTAACCTAACCTAACCTAACCTAACCTAACCTAACCTAACCTAACCTAACCTAACCTAACCTAACCTAACCTAACCTAACCTAACCTAACCTAACCTAACCTAACCTAACCTAACCTAACCTAACCTAACCTAACCTAACCTAACCTAACCTAACCTAACCTAACCTAACCTAACCTAACCTAACCTAACCTAACCTAACCTAACCTAACCTAACCTAACCTAACCTAACCTAACCTAACCTAACCTAACCTAACCTAACCTAACCTAACCTAACCTAACCTAACCTAACCTAACCTAACCTAACCTAACCTAACCTAACCTAACCTAACCTAACCTAACCTAACCTAACCTAACCTAACCTAACCTAACCTAACCTAACCTAACCTAACCTAACCTAACCTAACCTAACCTAACCTAACCTAACCTAACCTAACCTAACCTAACCTAACCTAACCTAACCTAACCTAACCTAACCTAACCTAACCTAACCTAACCTAACCTAACCTAACCTAACCTAACCTAACCTAACCTAACCTAACCTAACCTAACCTAACCTAACCTAACCTAACCTAACCTAACCTAACCTAACCTAACCTAACCTAACCTAACCTAACCTAACCTAACCTAACCTAACCTAACCTAACCTAACCTAACCTAACCTAACCTAACCTAACCTAACCTAACCTAACCTAACCTAACCTAACCTAACCTAACCTAACCTAACCTAACCTAACCTAACCTAACCTAACCTAACCTAACCTAACCTAACCTAACCTAACCTAACCTAACCTAACCTAACCTAACCTAACCTAACCTAACCTAACCTAACCTAACCTAACCTAACCTAACCTAACCTAACCTAACCTAACCTAACCTAACCGCGGACAATTTCTAAAGTAAAAGTCACATTTTGATACGGTTTTCAGCCTTTATCATCATAATTCTGCTACATCTGTCCCTCGGGCACACTCCCGCGTCCCTGGAGACCAAAATTTTTCATTTTCATACATTTTGAATTTTATCATATAGATCGACCGAACATTAAAATCATTAATTTTCAGTTTGCAATATTTTCATTAAATTTTCATCTGGATAGTTTCGTTACAGTCTGGAACCGCCCCCGGCGCCCGTCCCGGTGGTCGTGACCTGAAAACAATAAAAATAATTAACATTTTATATCAAAATTGTGCAAAAATTACACTTTTTCGACGATAACTCCAAAATTTTCTTCCCTGCCTACCCCCGATTTATATACAGTTTTATAGCCCTCGGCGTCCCGCATCCGCCGGTACCCCACAAGTGGGCATTTTCTGCAGGAAAATTTTAAAAATCGCCAAAAACAAGTTTATACCTAGACACCGAGGTTACCTAAGGCCCTCTATTTATTTGTTCGACGCGGACAATTTCTAAAGTAAAAGTCACATTTTGATACGGTTTTCAGCCTTTATCATCATAATTCTGCTACATCTGTCCCTCGGGCACACTCCCGCGTCCCTGGAGACCAAAATTTTTCATTTTCATACATTTTGAATTTTATCATATAGATCGACCGAACATTAAAATCATTAATTTTCAGTTTGCAATATTTTCATTAAATTTTCATCTGGATAGTTTCGTTACAGTCTGGAACCGCCCCCGGCGCCCGTCCCGGTGGTCGTGACCTGAAAACAATAAAAATAATTAACATTTTATATCAAAATTGTGCAAAAATTACACTTTTTCGACGATAACTCCAAAATTTTCTTCCCTGCCTACCCCCGATTTATATACAGTTTTATAGCCCTCGGCGTCCCGCATCCGCCGGTACCCCACAAGTGGGCATTTTCTGCAGGAAAATTTTAAAAAATTGCCCTCCCACCCACCCGGTTGCGCTTGGCCAGGTAAACTCCGGAGAATATCCAAAATATTGAATATTTTTTTAATAAATTTTTATCACAAATTTCGTAGCTCTACCTATTCCTAATAGTAAATAACTGATTACTATTACACTGGCTCACCTGATTGTACATTTTTAACCCCTCTCAATTTATCAATCGTTCACATAACACAATAGTACTGGTTTTATTATGGCGCCTTCCCAAGGCGATCCACCACCACTTCCAGCGCATGCAAGCGACATTTGTAGCCCAGATACATGCATAGAGACCATCCAAAAGCTGGTGGCATGTATAAAAACTGCCGTTAACGACGGAAGAAGCGTCACGGCGGTCAACAAACGAGTCATTATAATGGCAGCCGAGGAGATCAACTGGTCGATATCCAAGCTGCCATCACTCGTTACTCCTACTGATGCATCCACAATCCCTCCCCATGACACCAGCCTCAGACAGGAAATCGCCACCTGTGTGCGAGAAGAGCTATCCAAGCATCTTGCCACTATGTCGAAACCCATAACTCCCTCATTTTCATACGCGCAGGCTGCTGCGACTTCCCCTCACCCTAGATCAAGAGATCATCCCATCATCCCACCTCCCAACAAACCAGCACTCATTGTCACCGCGAAAAGTCAGACTCAAACCCGCCAGCAAGTAGTAGAATCTTTCAAAAGCAGTGTGAGTTTTCGTACAACTAACTATGCTCCAACTAAGATCCAGGCTGTCTCGAATAACAAATTGAGAGTCGAATTTGACACTGAGGCACAACGCGACGAGACACTCAAGAAATTGGAAAACTCCCCCCACGTAAGCGCAGAGCCTGCCCGCAAACTGAGACCAATGATCATTCTGAAGGGAGTCTCCAAGGACACCCCATCAGACGAACTTGTTGAAACCATCGGTACTCAGAACGCTGAACTGGGCGCTCTCATCACCACCCAAGACGATCTCCGTTTAATGTTCAAGAGGAATAACAGGAACTCCGAGCTCTACAACGCTGTGCTGCTGGCAAAGCCTAACATCTGGCGAAAAATGCAAGAAATGGGAAGAATCTGTATAGATTATATCAGAGTGCATGCCGAAGATTACAGCCCATTCCTACAGTGCATGCGTTGTCTTCAGTTTGGCCACGTCAAACAGAAGTGCACCGCCACAGTCAGCCCGTGCTCCTACTGCGCACAAGAGGGACACCAGCATGACAAATGTCCACTAATGGTGGATAAAGGAAAACCCGTTTGCGTCAACTGCCAACACCACAATAGCCAATTTAAAACCTCTTTTGATACCTCTCATAAGGCCACGTCGCAAAACTGCCCAAGAATAAAATCCCTTAAAATCAAGATAAATAGCCGTATTGATTATGGATCAAACTAAAAACATCAGAGTAGTACAGTGCAACATCGATCGTTCAAAAAATAGCCACCAAGAATTTATTCGTTCATTTGTAACTGGGCATTACGATATCGCATTGCTGTCCGAACCGTACATCGGAGCGGGCAGCGAAGTAAAGTCTATACCAGGCATCGAGATACACCAATTTCCCATGGGCCGCAAGGTTAAAGCATGCATCCTAGTGAAACCGGGTTGTGGAGTGGCACTGGGGGAGTCTGGATTGTCGACCGCGAATTTAAGCGTCATTCAATTAAAAATTAGTCACCAACATAAAGTGTACTTGGCGTCTGCCTATATTGAACCAAGAGAAGACCCTTTTGGCACACTCGAAGCGGTCGACTGCTTCCTCAGGACTACTTCGCAGCATAAAGTGGTACTTGGGGGAGATTTCAACGGGTGGCATCCTTCTTGGGGAAGCCTGAGAACCAATCCCAGAGGAATCGAGTTAGTTGAAATTGCATACGCAAATGACATGCATATTTGCAACATTGGAGACACACCCACTTTTGAAACGGTCACTCATGGCCGTGACCGCTCTTCCATTATAGATGTCACACTTGCATCAAACTCGATTATAGATTCTGTTATCAACTGGAATGTTAATATAAATCTCTGCACCACATCACAGCACAACGCCATCGAGTTCTGCCTCACGACCGGCGGCATAACAGAACGAGTCAATAGCACCTCCACATTCCTGTACAACACCAAAAAAGCTAACTGGCCCGTCTTCAAGGACACACTGACCCAAGAAATGTCGACTTCGGACGTACTCGAGAGGGATATCACCATCATGAACCCTGAACAGCTGGAACACCTCATCGACGATATCACCGACATTCTACACAAATGCTGCAGGGATTCTATGCCCACTAAAAACCCAAACGCCAAACACAAACCTCCGTGGTGGACCGATACACTCGAGGCACGCAAAAAAGAAGTCATCAACATTCATAGACAGATCCATGTCGCCAAAAGACGAGGTCTACCACTAGATTCACTTTTGGAGGAACAATCAAACAAGAAGACTCTTTACGCTGAAGACCTTAAAAGGGAGTCCACAAATAGCTTTCGAGCATTCTGTGAGCTCCAGCGCAAAGAAAACGTCTGGTCTCTCACGAACCGCCTTCTCAAAGAGACAACCCCAAGGCGCCCACCCAGCACACTCAAAGTTGGCGGCACATATACTACCACCGCCGAGGAAACAGCATCTGCCCTCCTAAACCATTTTTACCCGGACGATCCGAACGACACTCTACCCAGACACCACGAAATCCGCTCTCTGAGCAGGACGCCCCCCAACACTAGCGAGGATCTCCTCTTCACTGAAGATGAGGTCCTGGAACAACTTAAACTCATGAATCCCAACAAAGCTCCAGGACAAGACCACTTAACTGCAGACATATGTTACCAGCTAGCCTCCAACTACCCCAAATTAATTACAGATATAATGAACAGGTGCCTCACTTTATCCCACTTTCCCAGTAAATGGAAGCAGGCCTATGCCAAAATCATTCCAAAACCAGGCAAGACAGACTACTCCGACCTGGGCTCTTTCCGACCTATTGGACTGATTCCAGTTTTTGGAAAGCTCCTTGAAAAACTCTTTATCAAGAGAGTCACCTACCATGCAGCTAGGGAAAACCACTTAAACCCCAAGCAGTTCGGCTTCAAGGAGCAAACAAACACCGTCCAAGCCATACACACAGCCTTAACTCAGGTGCGAAAGGCCAAGGAGAAAAAGCAACAAGTGCTAGCTGTGTCATTAGACATAAAGGCCGCTTTTGATAACGCCTGGTGGCCGGCGGTTCTCCACAGACTCACGAAAATTAACTGCCCATCTAACATCTTCGGACTAATTTGTAATTACTTCAAAGACAGACGAGTCACTTTAGACTATGCTGGAGCAACTGCCCAAAAAACAATGACCAAGGGCTGCATCCAGGGTTCAGCCTGCGGTCCCATTTTGTGGAATCTAATACTTGACGAGCTACTGAATATACCACTACCATCAGGCTGCCACATACAAGCTTTCGCCGATGACGTCTTACTCGTCGTATCCGCATCCAACATCAGCGAACTAGAACACGTCACCAACAGAGTCTTGAACGAGATCAGCGAGTGGGGCAACAGTGTTAAACTGACTTTTGGCCCGGCAAAAACTCAGGTTATTGCATTTACGAATAAGGCCAAAACAGCTAGCCTAATAATGAATGGCGAAAACCTGCGGCTGGTCCCGGAAATTAAACTTCTGGGACTCATTATCGACGAGAAGTTGAATTTCCGGGCTCACCTGCGTCACGTAACGGGGAAAGCGGCCAAAATATTCAACAAATTGTGTATATACACCAGAGCCACTTGGGGTTGCCACCCCGAAAACGTCCGCACTATATACAACCATGTAATAGAGCCCGTCATCACCTACGCTGCGGGAATCTGGGGACACATAGCTGCCAAGAACTACGTACGGAAGACTCTGGCAAGTCTACAGCGGGGATTCGCTATAAAAGCAATCAGAGCCTTCCGTACAGTCTCCACTACGGCTGCACTGGCGCTGGCGCAATTCATACCGCTGGATCTCAAACTTCTAGAGGTCCAACAAATTGAATCAACTCGGCTGTCGGGCGCCAGTGATCTGCTGCCAGATGATCTTGAGCTGGAGAGACCCACTCCCATACGGGAGCTTTTGCATCCAGCTAGAAGGATTTCCCGTAGAGTTACACGCAGCAAAACTAACAACGAACTTGCCTCCGTCTGCATATACACAGACGGAAGCAAGCAGGAAGACGACTCCGTGGGGGCCGCCTACGTGGTCTTTCATCCGGGCGAAACTTTACCTAAATCTACCAAAAAATTCAAACTTCACAGTTCCTGCACAGTTTTTCAGGCTGAGCTCTTTGCCATCCAGGAGGCCTGCAGATGGTCAATTAAACAAAATCACCCACTTATAACCATTCTCACGGACTCTCAGTCATCACTCGCAGCCATAGCCAATAGATCTAATACACACCCAATAGTCTCTCAGATACACCAATTTATCAATGATCATCCCGGAACAATCCAAATCGCCTGGGTGAAAGCTCACGTGGGCATTGAAGGAAACGAGGCGGCTGATTTGGCAGCAAAACACGCTGCACAACTTAAGCGCACGCCAGACTATCTCAAGTTCCCAATCTCCTATATAAAGAAAATATTAAGGCAGAAAACCTTAAAGGCTTGGCAGGACCGTTACACCTCCAGCGCGCAGGGTCAGTACACCAAAACCATCTTCCCGACACTCAAACACATACACACTTTTTACAAACACACCAAACACTCATTCTATACTACACAGTTACTCACTGGTCACGCATACAACAAACACTACCTGCATAAGTTCAAAATCACAACGAACGACACCTGTCCCTGCAACGACAACATCAGTCAAACCTTGGAGCATCTATTAAAGGAGTGCCCCAGATACCAGGGCCCACGTGCGAAGCACGAATTTATTTGTGAAATACGCAGGGTGTCACCTTATGACATCCTGGAATTAACTAAGAAAGAGGACACGCTTCAGTCCTATTTGGTATTGGGTGAAACCATACTAAAAGGACTGAAGCTGTTCAACGGTACTTAGAGATATACAAAACCCTAAAAACTAAGTATCCCACTGTATCCAATCGCAGTGGGAACTAATCATGAACAACAACTTTGAGCGAAACAATACTCCAACGTACTAACACAATAAAAAGAGAAAAAAAAAAAAAAAAAAAAAAAAAAACCTAACCTAACCTAACCTAACCTAACCTAACCTAACCTAACCTAACCTAACCTAACCTAACCTAACCTAACCTAACCTAACCTAACCTAACCTAACCTAACCTTTTTTTTTTTTTTTTTTTTTTTTTTTTTTTTTTTGTTTGCGCTGGGAAAAAATGCATTACGCATGCCCTCCCATCGGGGGATGGGGGGGTTATGTGGGACTCCCCGGTCTGACCCGGTATACCCACTAAAACAACCCAGCGGCACTCCCGCTTCGTCTGCGTGGCGGGGACTGGGAAACCGGCACAGCCTTTACGTCCAGTCCCCGCCGACGATAACCCTTCAAATCGGACCCCTCACGCCCTCCCCGTGGGGAGGGGGCCGGGCCCGGGAGTGACCGACGAAGATGGTGACGGCTGCAATGCGGGCGAAGGCACCCCCGCGCCTGTCGCCCGCCCATCACCACCGAGAGGACGGAGAGCACCTGCGCGCCTTCTCCGACCCCTTCTTCGTCTGCGGAGCGGCGCAGCGAGAGGGTCGTCCTCCCGCGCGCGCTCCGCCTCCTCCTTTTGCGAGATTGCGTCCTCGCAAAAGGAGGCAACCGCTGCCCAGGCCTCCTCGCTCCCCAGCATGGCGCTGATCACGCCGGGAAGCGAGAGGTCCTGGCCAACTACCGCAGTCAGGCCACGGCGCAGCCCCGACCAAGCCGGGCACACCTCGAGGGTGTGCTGCGCCGTGTCCTCCGGGGCGCCGCAGTCGTGGCACGCCGGGGTTTCCTCCCTCCCGATCCGGTGCAGGTGCTTTCCGAAACAGCCATGGCCGGACAACACCTGCACCAGACGGAACGAGAGGAACCCGTGGGACCGCTCGAGCCAGCTCCGCAGGACCGGACCGAGCGCGTCCAACGTCCGGCGGCCAAAGGCGGCGGTGGCGAGGTCCTCCGTCCAGTGGAGGACGATTGCGTCCCTCGCCTCCCGCCGCACGGCCTCCCGCTCTTCGGGGACGGGGCACTCCCCGAGCGCCTTCCGGCGCGCCGTCCACAACCTAACCTAACCTAACCTAACCTAACCTAACCTAACCTAACCTAACCTTTTTTTTTTTTTTTTTTTTTTTTTTTTTTTTTTGGTTTCGTGTGGAAAATCCTCATGGACATCCGCCGCCCGGGGAGGCGACGGGGCGTGTCGGACTCCACCCAGAGTGGGTGACCTACCGACTAAAAACCACACGGTGTTCCCTCCTGCACCTGCGGCGTCGGGGGCTACGGGAAACAGACAATTCGTCCGCGGCCCCCGACTGGTGCCGGCCCGCCGCTGCGGGCCCCATCTATACATATGTAGGGGGGGAGTGAGGCGTTGGACTCCCCCCCATCGCCATTGAGGGGCGCGCGTGGAACACTACGCGCCACCGCCTCGGGTCCTAGAAGGGGGGGTGTGGCGGGCGTCCCCGCGCCCGCCACCCCCGGACCCATTTAGGGAGGCTGGAGGAGGGCGTTGTCTGCCCTCCGCCGACGTCTCCCGGTGCGCCGGGAGCGGGTCGGGTCAGTGCTGGCACTCTCCCTCTCCCGCTCCGCGACCTCCTTCTGCGAGACGACAGTTTCGCAGAAGGCGATCACCGCGTCCCAAGACGCCGCGCTGCCGACCATTGAGCGAACGACGGCCGGCAGCGACAGGTCGTCTCCCACCGCAACTGCGAGGACACGGCGCGGCTCCTCCCAAGCGGCACACTCCACTAGCGTGTGCAGCGCCGTGTCCTCCCGATGGGCGCAGTGATGGCACCGGGCGTCCGGCTCCCTGCCTATGCGACACAGGTACTTCCCGAAGCAGCCATGCCCCGAGAGCACCTGCGTCGCCCGAAACGTCAGGGAGCCGTGCCTCCTCCCGAGCCAGCGCTCGAGCACTGGCCGGACCGCCTCGACGGTAGCGAGGCCGGCGGTAGGGCGAGAGAGCCTGTCCCGCCATTCCGCCACTAGGACTCGGTGGAGCTCTGACCGGTGCTGGACTATCTGTCGGTGCACCGGTCTAGCCCCTCGCGTCCGCTCCTCCTCGCGCCACCGATACAGTGACGCGAGCGCTTTCGCCTCCAAGTCCCAGGGCGGGGATCCGGCCAGCAAACAAGCCGCCTCGTGGGAGATCGTGCGGTAGCCGCGGACGACTCTGACGGCCATCGCCCTTTGCGGTTTTCGCAGCACGGCGATGCTGCGGGCCGTCAGGTCGGCCGCCCACACCGGGGCCCCATACAGGGCCATGGACCGCACGACCCCCACGTACAACCGCCTACAGGCGGTGCTCGGGCCTCCCAAATTGGGAAGCAGCGTTGATAGCGCGCCCGCCGCGCCCATCAACTTCGGCGCCAGCCGCAGGAAGTGGGGCCCGAAGTCCCACCGGCTGTCGAGCACCAATCCTAGGTACTTCATGGTGGACTCGACAGCAATCCGGGCCCCCCCCACCTCAATGTGTAATCCCGGCGGCGGCGCCCGTCGGGGGCCATGAAAAGCGATGGCCTCCGACTTGTTGAGGGCCACCTCCAGGCCGAGGCGCCGTATGCGGCCCACCACCTGTGAGACCGCACCCGTAGCTAGCAACGCTGCTTCCCTGTGCGAGCTCCCCCGGGCGGTGACCAGCGTGTCGTCCGCGTAACACGTCAGGTCCACCCCCGGTGCGAGCTCGCCTCTCAGCACCCAGTCGTACCCGATGTTCCACAGGAGTGGGCCCAACACCGAGCCCTGTGGAACACCGCACGACATGGCGCGCTGTACCGTGCCGTCGCGTCCCCCGCAGGTGACACACCTGTCCGCCAAATAGGCCCCAACCACGCGGCGGAGGTAGGGAGGTACCCTGTGGTACCGCAGGGCCTCCCTGATACAACTCCAGGGCAGGGTGTTGAAGGCGTTGGTGATGTCCAAGGACACCGCCAGCGCGACCCCGCCCCGGGACACCGCATCCTCCGCCAGGACTCTCACCCGCATTATGGCGTCCACTGTGGAGCGCCCACGCCGAAAACCGAACTGGCTGTCGTCCAGGTCCGGCCCCTCTGTGAACAAGTGGCTGACGAGGCGGTCTGCTACTATCCGCTCGAACAGCTTGCCCACCTCGTCCAGCAGCACTATGGGCCGATACCCGGACGGCGAGTCGGCAGGGCGCCCTGCCTTCCTGAGCAGGACCAGGCGACCCGTCTTCCACAAAGTCGGAAATTGGCCCTGCTCTAGGCACGCCGAGAAGAGTCCTCTCAGTTGGGGCCCTAGCTCCTCCAGAGCTAGGACGAGAGCACGGCCCGGCACTCCGTCGGGCCCCGGGGCGGTATTTTTGGCCCGGAGCCGTGCCACGGCTGCTCCCATCTCTGGTCGTGTCACCTCGGGGACGCTGACGACAACCTCGCCTTCAGGCTCTGCGGCTGAGGGCGGTGCCATCGGCGGCGGAGCGTATACTCCACGCTCAGGGAAGAGAGCTGCCACCACATTTCGCAGCAGCTGCGGCTGGAGACTCTCGGTGAGTGGGGGGCCCGAGGCACGGAGCTTGCCCCGGACCATGCGATACGGGCGCCCCCACGGATCCCCATCCAAGGTCTCCAGCATCTCCTCCCTGGACCGCGTCTTGGAGCGCTCGATGGCCAGCCACAGAGCCTCCTTCGCCGCGCTGTACGCCTCATACAGCGCGGCCTCCTCTTCGCGGGTCCGTCGACGTCGTCTTCGGTACCGAGTGTACCGGCGCCTGACCGCCACACACGTGACGCGCAGCTGCGCGATCTCGGCAGACCACCAGTACACCTGGCGCCTCGAGGACTGCGTGCGAACCCGGGGCATGGACGCGTCGCAGATCTGCGTCATCGCCCCGCGGAACCACTGCGCCTCTCGTTCGACGTCGACGGGTCCGTCGGCCGACTCCCTTATCCAGGCCTGTATAATGGCCGCCTCCTCAAGAGCTTCCTTGTCCATGCGCGTGAGCGCCCAGCGTGGGCCGTCCCTCCGCGGAGCCGATAGGCTGCGGCCGCCCGCGGTCTGGGCGGAGAGGTCGAACCGGATGTAGCGGTGGTCCGACAACGTCTCCACCTCCCGGGCGACGCGCCACTCGCGGACACGGTGCGCTACAGCGGGGCTGGCGAACGAGACGTCCACGATGGACCCGCCCCGCTGCCGCACACACGTGAAAACCGAGCCCCGGTTCAGGACGACCAGGCCCGTCATTAGTGCCCACTCTTCCAACACCTCGCCCCTGGGGTCCGTGACCGGGGATCCCCACGCCGCAGACTTGGCGTTGAGGTCCCCGAGTAGCAACACGGGGCGAGGGTGGTGCCGGGCCACGACGGCCCCTAGCTCGACAAGGAAGCTCTCGAAGTCGGCGAGACTCCTGTTGGGCGAGAAGTATGCCCCGATGGTGACTGTGTCGTCCACGAGGGCGGCCACCCAGCCGCGACCTCGGGACGCGTTAACAAGAGTCCCGCCGATGATGGCCACCGAGCCACTCAAGTCACCGACCCAGTTATCTCGGTCGGGGACGAAATATGGCTCGGCGACCACGGCCACATGGATCGACCACTCCGCCATGCTCTGAAGGAGAAGATCCTGAGCTCTGGCGCAGTGGTTGATGTTGCCCTGGAGGAAATGGTAGTGCGCCATCGTTAACACTCCATCTCCTCGGCAACCCCTCCTTCACTGGGCCGGGAGTCGGCCGAAGTGCAAACAGGCTGCGGGGGGGGTGTGGGTCCCCCGGCAGCCTTGTTCCCCGCCTTCTTTTTCTTTTTCCCAACCTAACCTAACCTAACCTAACCTAACCTTTTTTTTTTTTTTTTTTTTTTTTTTTGTTTGCGCTGGGAAAAAATGCATTACGCATGCCCCCCCATCGGGGGATGAGGGGGTTATGTGGGACTCCCCGGTCTGACCCGGTATACCCACTAAAACAACCCAGCGGCACTCCCGCTTCGTCCTAGTGGCGGGGACTGGGAAACCGGCACAGCCTTTACGTCCAGTCCCCGCCGACGATTACCCTGCAATGCGGGCCCCTCACGCCCTCCCCGCGGGGAGGGGGGCGGGCCCGGGAGTGACCGACGAAGGTGGTGACGGCTGCAATGCGGGCGAAGGCACCCCCGCGCCTGTCGCCCGCCCATCACCACCGAGGGGAGGGAGAGCACCTGCGCGCCTTCTCCGACCCCTTCTTCGTCTGCGGAGCGGCGCAGCGAGAGGGTCGTCCTCCCGCGCGCGCTCCGCCTCCTCCTTTTGCGAGATTACATCCTCGCAAAAGGAGGCAACCGCTGCCCAGGCCTCCTCGCTCCCCAGCATGGCGATGATCACGCCGGGAAGCGAGAGGTCCTGGCCAACCACAGCGGTGAGGCCGCGGCGCAGCTCGGACCAGGCCGGGCACACCTCCAGGGTGTGCTGCGCCGTGTCCTCCGGGGCCCCGCACTCGTGGCACGCCGGCGTTTCCTCCCTCCCGATCCGGTGCAGGTGCTTTCCGAAACAGCCATGGCCGGACAACACCTGCACCAGACGGAAAGAGAGGAACCCGTGGGACCGCTCGAGCCAGCTCCGCAGGACCGGACCGAGCGCGTCCAATGTCCGGCGGCCAAAGGCGGCGGTGGCGAGGTCCTCCGTCCAGTGGAGGACGATTGCGTCCCTCGCCTCCCGCCGCACGGCCTCCCGCTCCTCGGGGACGGGGCACTCCCCGAGCGCCTTCCGGCGCGCCGACCACTCGTAAACTCTGGCGAGCACCCACGCCTCCAACTCCCAAGGAGGGGTGCCGGCCAGAGCGCACGCCGCCGAGAAACCTAACCTAACCTAACCTAACCAGTCTGCGCTTTGATCGCGCCGGGAACGGTCGAACTTTAACTCGCGCGTGTTTGTAAAATTCGCGAAAGTGGCTATTTTTGTCGGATTGTCATGGTTTTGGTGTCTATGGATTCGTAACAGTGCCGCGGAAGTGACAGTGTTGTGCCGTGGACTCGGAGGTGTCTCCCTGAAGTAGGATCACGGAATACCTACTTCGGGCAACGCCCAAAAACAGTTTTTCGGCCGGCGCTCGAAATCTAAAGCGGTAACATATGCTTTTTTATATACCGTTAGAATCGTCTCAACCCCCCCCACCATCTGTATAAGTTTGCCTACCATCGCCATGTAAACGACGGAGATATAGCCATTTTTCTAAAATGACGTAATCGGCTATCTCGTTTTCTGTGATAGTTACGTCAATTCTGACTACGGATTCGGATTCCTCTCATGGTCTTTTACTATAAATACATCCAACCGCTTCAGGTTTCGAGGGTCTTGGACCCCAAAACCACCATAAACTTTCACTTTGAACATTCATGAACTTTACAGCCACTTTTGGGGAACTTCCTATCGGGTAAGACCCCATTCGAATCCGTGTATCATATAGACAATCTATCGGACTATCTGGTGCTTTTTAGTTTATAATTTTATGTCCATTAGTTTTTAAGATATTTCAATTTTTGTAAAGCAGTACTTTTTTGACGTTGGCGCCGAACTCCGTCACCTTTGGCGATCGATACGTGCTCACACAGGCACGTGGCACAAATTTTGATTAATCACCTTTATAGCCTACACCTTACGCTATAAATACACATATTCACCACTATTGTACATATCAGGGTTACGGAGTTAGGCGCTTCGTCCTTGAGCGCGAATTTGTGCCTGGCCATTTTGAGTTGCCCCCGTTTGCCCCTCGTTTCTGACTACTGGGTTGGAGACGGGTGGCATTTGCTTATATCATCGTATAGGGTATACCATCACCTTTATCTTACAGCTTTCACGACATTTTTATCTTCATTTTCCAATTAGTTATACCATATTTTCTGAAAATTTAAATTTAACGTTTTTATTTTGTTTGGTGCCAAGGCATCGACAGCCTTAGGGGAGTGTACGTGCCTCCACAGGCACGCACCACAGGTTCTGTGTATCTATATTTGTAGTACACACCCTCAGCTACCTGTGGGTACTTTTTCTATCATTGTACCTACTAGGGTTGCGGAGCTAGGCACTCTACTTTGTGACGTAGTTCTGTTTTATCACCATTTCCGTTTGTCCACTTTTGCCTCCTTTTTCTGCCCTCTGGTTTGGAGACGGGCGGAATCTGTGGGCACCACCTAATAGGGCATACCCTCCCGCCCATACAACACTTTTTACCGTATTTTTATCTCAATAATTAACGTAGTTATCTCATTTTTTGTTAACATTAAATTTAATATTTTTGTTTAAATACTCCGTCAGCTTTAGGCGACGTTACGTGCCTCCACAGGCACGCGGCGCAGGATTTTTGTATTTACTCTTATAGTATACATCCTCAGCTATCCGTAGCTACTTCAACCACCATTGTAGCTGCCACGGTTGCGGAGTAATTCCACTTTTTCTAAATTATAATAATTTAACCGACTTTAAAAAAGGAGGTCATTCTTTTAATTCAGTTTTTCTCCTTTACCTGAATAGCCCTGGCAGTGGCCTCGCTGCCCCCAAATAGTAAACTTCTTTTGCTATTTGGACGATTTCATCCGGAGTCCGAACTCCTGGATTCCGGTGCACCACCAGGTACTTTTTCGTGTTTTTCCCACAAAATCCTACTTTTTATTTTGGAATCATTTGCCATATCCCTTTCTAGATTTATTCCTTTAGTCACCCCCCCCCCCCTCCTCCCCCCTTTTTATTTTTTATTATAGTTTCGACTTTTAAACCCATTTATCTTAAAAAAAAAAAAAAAAAAAAAAAAAAAAAAAAAAAAAAAAAAAAAAAAAACTGGACTGGCCCTTCCTTGGTCAGTCCCCCCCCCCTCTGTTTTCATAAAAAAAAAAAAAAAAAAAAAAAAAAAAAAAAAAGATAGCCCCACCTCCCCTTTTTGGCCTCTTTTTGTGACTTAGGGCCTAAAATGGCCTCATCCCAGCCCGCTTCCGGGAGCTCCGGCTCTCCGGCTCGGACCTCCAAACCCCTTACAGCGTTCTCCAACGTCATTCTGGGGAGCACCGACTCTCTGACGTTGTCGGACGAGGAGGGACTCAACGATCCCTGTACTGCGGGATCGGCTGGGGAACCTCACCCCCAATCCACTCCCAACAATAATACCCCCTCCCCTGCCAAGGACTTATTTCATTCGTTTGTCCTTGACAAACTGAATGACTGCCGTAGGCTCATTTCCGAGGGAAGGAGCCTAAAAAAGGAGAATAAGACCGCTATTCTCCGTATCTTCGACGAAATAGCGTCGTTCAAAGTCCCCCCTCCCTCCCCGGCTGCAACACAGATCTCTGACCCAACCACCCAGGAAAGCCTCAAGCAGTCGATAATCTCTGAAGTCACTAAGGCTTTGAAATCAGAAATAGCCACTCTGAAAAAGACTTTCTCCTCTCCCCCACCTACTCAATTTGCCCGCCAGACATATGCTTCTGCCGCTAAAACCCAAACCCAAACCACAACCCCCCCCAAAATTCCCACATCTAAACCGGCGATCATTATTTCTTCCAAGAAAGAAGTGATCACCCCCCAAGACACCCTCAAACTCTTTCGCTCGGGAGTTACCTTCCGGGACACAAACTTCTCCCCCTCCGAGATTAAATTCGTCTCTAATAATAAACTCAGGGTCGAGTTTGACAACGAGGCCCAAAGGGAAATTACTTTGAAAAAAATTGACGAGGCTGCTGATTTAAGTGCCGAAAAGTCAAAGAAGCTCAAACCTATGCTGGTTATCAAGGGCATTCCCATCGAGGTCCCCTGCGAGGACCTTTCTAACATTATTCTAAAACAGAATAATTTCACCACTCACTCATCTTCTGACTTCGTCTTCCGATTTAAGAGGGGGAATCGAAATGACCAGCTATATAATGCTGTCTTTTTGGTATCCCCCCCTCTATGGAGAGCCATTATCTCACTGGGAAGGGTCAATGTGGACCACCAGAGGGTTCATGTTGAGGAGTACGCCCCCCTTCTCCAGTGCTACTCATGCCTGCAGTTTGGCCACACTCGAAAGAACTGCACGGCTGGTAAAACCATCTGCTCCCACTGCTCCTCCCTTACCCATGTGTACAAAGACTGCCCTGTAAAAAGGGATTCCAAAGCAACAGACTGCTACAACTGTGTGCAGTTTGGTAAGAAATATAACAGACAATGCAATTCTAAACATAGCGCCACATCGTCAACATGCCCAAGAATGATCCAAGCCCTCGACAAATTAAAACTGAGGATCGATTATGGATCATAATCGCATAAACAGTACACACCATACACACACAACACGTACAAACTCTACTCATCACACATACACATGTACACAAATAAATCTTGGGCGTGGCAGAAATGCCACACACGAACTTAAAATACACGCCACAAACACAAACCCGGATTTTGTATTTCTTTCCGAGCCATACACTGGTGCGGGGCGGCAGATGGGAGTTTTTCCTGGATACCTTGTGTATCAATTCCCTCAGCCGACCTCCACCTCCAGAACTTCCATTCTGGTCAGGGAAAACCTGGGCAGCACTTTAGGGTGCCCGGAATTCTCTGACTCTAACATCACAATTATCAAAATAAACTCCAGAGGCAATCGAGACGTATATCTAGTCTCGGTATACATCGAACCTCGTAACGACAGCAGTCGCACACTTCTTAAACTGGCCACTTTTCTGGAGAGGACATCCGACTCGGTACACTTGGTGTGTGGCGATTTCAATGGGTGGCACACTATGTGGGGCTCCCCATCGAACAATAGGCGGGGGAATCGTGTCTTGGACACAATACTACATCACAACCTTCACATATGCAATGTGGGCAACATGCCCACGTTTGTAACTACCACACACAATAACATTCGCACCTCCATCATCGACATCACTCTAATCAACAACACTGAACAGGCACGCGTCACCAACTGGTCAGTGGACTCTACCATCTGTCCGTCCTCTGATCACAATGCCATAACATTTGATCTCTCTCTTGGCAATTCCCCCCCTACGAAAAACCTTAAATCGACCACGTACCGGTACAATACCACCGACACCAAGTGGGATCTTTTGTCGGAGCGGTTCTCCCTAGAGGTGGGCAGCAGCCTTAATGTCACTGCCCCTATCACAACATTCTCTCCCCCTGAAATCGAGGCATACATCCACCATATGACCTCGAGCATCACGCGAGCGTGCGATAAACTTTTACCTCGCAAGTCTCGTTACTGCCACCGCGCCCCCTGGTGGAGCGAGGAACTCGAGGCTATTAAGCATAGGGTTCTTGCTGTACACCACCGGATGGTGAATAACCGCCGTCGCAATCGTCCCATGGAGGATCTTGTCGCTGAGAACCTTAGAGTTCGCGGGGAGTACAACGATGCGATTCGAGCCGCATCCACCGAACATTTCCGAGAGTTCTGCAAAAAGCAGAAAAAAGAGGATGTGTATTCGGTCACGAATCGCATAATTAAGACTCCCCCCCTACGACAGCCCCCTTCCACCTTAAAGCTGGATGACGGATCCTTCACCACCAACTCCAGTGACACGGCTTTGGCTCTCCTTAATAAATTCTACCCAGACGACTCCCCTGACCGCACTGTCGGACAAAAACACACCAGAGCACTTATGCGCCAACCCCTCGACACCCCCACTGACCCCCCCTTCACATTCACTGAGATTTCTGAATGTATTAAATCTATGAATCATAAAAGAGCCCCCGGCATTGATCACCTCACTGCCGACATCTGCCTACAATTTATTACCCTATTCCCACAAATCATCACTGATCTTCTCAATAGATGCTTCACTTTAAACTACTTTCCTAAGGCCTGGAAGGTAGCTACTGCTAAAATCATCCCGAAACAGGGCCGAGCCGATTACTCCTCGCCCTCTTCATTCAGACCCATAGGGTTAATAAATGTATTTGGAAAGCTTTACGAAAAATTACTCACCAACAGACTGACCTACCACCTTGACACAACCTGTTCCTCATCTCCCCATCAATATGGATTCAAACTCCGTACCTCCACCCATCAGGCTATTCACGGCGCCCTTGACGTCGTGAGGCGTGCGATCGCCAACAGAGAGTTGGTGATAGCCGCCTCTCTTGATATTAGGGCGGCCTTTGACCATGCCTGGTGGCCCGCAATATTTGCTCGACTTCGTAAAACCAACTGCCCCCAAAACATCTACAATACCCTTCTAAGCTATGTTGAAGACCGTAAGGTCGAAATGTGCTTTGCTGACTGCCAGGTGAGCAAGTCCATGACGATGGGTTGCATACAGGGTTCCGTGTGCGGCCCATCGCTGTGGAATATCATTCTGGACGAACTTTTGTCAGCGGATCTCCCCAGGGGATGCCACATTCAGGCGTATGCCGACGACGTCCTCCTCATTTGCCACGCTGCTTCAGTGGGTGAACTCGAGGACGTCACCAATGTGGCATTGTCGCGGGTTATTGACTGGGGTAAATCGGTCAAACTCACCTTTGGGCCGGACAAAACCCAAATCATGGGTTTTACTAACAAGTCCACCCGGTGCAGTATTACCATCGATGGCCGTATTCTCCCCTTTGTCAATGAGATCAAGTACCTCGGTGTCATCATAGACAGAAAACTCAGATTCGTCAGACATTGTGAGTATGTCATTGACAAGGCTAAGAAGCTCCTCAACAGACTGACACTGTTCATCAGGCCCACTTGGGGCATCCACCCAGAAAATGTTCGTATTATATACGAGCATGTCATCCAACCCATAATCTGCTACGCAGGAAGCATATGGTCTGGCGCTCTCGAATACGAGTACGTCAGTAAGAAATTCTTGTCTTTGCAAAGACTCTTCGCCCTTAAAATAATTCAAGGCTTTCGAACTCTTAACACCCCTACAGCAATTTCACTTGCCAAACTTACCCCTCTACCTGCCAAAATTAGGGAACTCGCTGACAATGAGCTCACCAAATTCGAGGGTACCTCCGGTTTTCTACCCTCTGATACCCCAATAGAAGCACTAACACACCCCTCTCAACTTCTTCATCCATCTGAACGCATCAGCATTCAATTCTCTAGCATCTTCTCCCAAGAGGACATTGGCACCATCGTCCCAGTCTCTGCCGTCCAAATCTACACTGACGGCAGCAAGCATGACGATAAGGTGGGCGCCGCTGTCTTTGTCATACATCCTGACAACAAAACCTTTGTTAAAAAGCTTAAGCTTCACGACTGCTGCTCGGTGTTTCAGGCGGAGTTATTCGCTATCGAATACTCCTGCCGTTGGATACTGAGTGGCAAAGTCCCACACTCTGTCATTCTGTCTGATTGTAAATCAGGCCTGACCGAACTCTCCAATCCCAACAGCTCCAATCATTTCGCCACTTCTATCCATCGCCTCATACATGAGGCCCGATCGGTTGGCTTGGTCATCGAGTTCGCTTGGATTAAGTCTCATATTGGCATTGCCGGTAATGAGGCGGCGGACTTGGCGGCCAAATCGGCTGCCCTTCTTCACCGCACGCCTGACTATTTTCATGTCCCCACTAGCCACATCAAACTTCGCAACCGCGACCTATCTTCCCAGTCTTCGGCCGAATTGTATGACAATTCGACCTACATTAAGACTATTATCCCAACTTATAATGATCTACAATCTTACCTTAAAGTGGTGAGGCCGAATTTTGCGGTCACTCAATTCCTATCGAATCACGGTTACCATAAGGAGTACCTTTATAGGTTCAAGATCGCTCTGGATGACAAGTGCCCCTGTGATGGTGTCACTATTCAATCAATGCGTCACCTCGTGCGCGACTGTCCGAGGTTTGCGTCCTCCAGAGCCGATTATCTCGCTATTGCCCCTCTCGATGTCAGCGACCCCTACGATATGAAGGTAGTGCTGAAACGACCCAGCACTATTGATAGTTTTCACACCCATGTTTACACCATAGTAAAAGAACTAAAGCACTTCAACAGTTAGTACTCAATACCTTCACATATCTTTTCCTCCTTACTTCGTTTCTGATATTATTGTCTTTAACTTTCTAAAACTTAACCAGTTCCCGGTTAAATCGTACTTAAAGCGCACTCACTCTTGCCATTCACACATTCATACGTTCTTACTTTACACTATAATCAAACCAATTTGTATATAGATATATTCTAGATATAAGTCATCAATGTACAGGATCATTGTATATAATCCCCACACCATTCTACAAATGCTGTTTATAGCCTCCTCATATTCACCTTGTATAAACTTCCTCATGATCCTTTACATTCATCTAGAATTAAGTTTATTAGTCATAAGGCTTTTGTTACTTAGAATAAGCTTTTTCTTTATATGCAAAAACAAACAAAAAACCAAAAAACCAAAAAAAAAAAAAAAAAAAACTAAAAACAAAAAAAAAAACATACCAAATATATTTTTCTTTTGTCTTTATTTTTTCTCCCACTCTCTACAAATGTTCTCCTCTACGGCACAACTTAGCAGGTTAATCACCTGCTGCTTTGTGCAATAGAGGGGGACATAGTGTTTTATTTATTATTTACATTTATATATTTCCATCTTTTCCTACCCATCCTCTCTCAACTCCAATCAAACCTCTCTAACCCTCTTGAACCTCTCCCACATAGGAAAGGCGCAGACGTATTCATAGCGTTACCCTTTCCTTCCCATCTATTATTCCGAAAAAAAAAAACCTAACCTAACCTAACCTAACCTAACCTAACCTAACCTAACCTAACCTAACCTAACCTAACCTAACCTAACCTAACCTAACCTAACCTAACCTAACCTAACCTAACCTAACCTAACCTAACCTAACCTAACCTAACCTAACCTAACCTAACCTAACCTAACCTAACCTAACCTAACCTAACCTAACCTAACCTAACCTAACCTAACCTAACCTAACCAAACCTAACCTAACCTAACCGAGGTCAATGCCAGGCATTTGCGGATGACGTGGTGCTACTGTTTGCCGGGGATACTGGTTCGGAGGTGCAGCGGCAGGCCAATGTCGCCCTCGAGCGTGTCTGGAGATGGGGTGTCAGAAATAAGCTCAAGTTTGCCCCGCAGAAAACATGCGCTATGCTGGTGACAAACAAGCTGAAGTACGACACCCCGCGTCTGAGCATGGGCGGGGTCGACGTTGGCATGTCCCGTGAAATGAAGATTTTAGGGCTAACCATCGACGAAAAGCTGACTTTTAACAGCCACGTCGCTAACACGTGTAGGAAGGCCCTAAATATCTATAAACAGCTGCAAAGAACGGCCAAAATCAGCTGGGGGCTGCACCCGGATGTTATCCGGACCATTTACACGGCAACGGTTGAACCCGTCATTTTGTACGCGGCAGCAGCGTGGGCTCCCGCAGCCCAAAAGATCGGGGTCAAAAAACTGCTCAATGTGGTTCAAAGAGGCGTCGCTCAGAAAATTTGCAGGTCCTACCGCACGGCTTCCCTAAACTCGGTCCTCATACTGGCCGGGATACTTCCTTTAGACCTTCGTATACAAGAAGCAGCGGCCCTATACGAAGCGCGGAAAGGGTCGTCCCGGCTAGTGCTGGGAGACCGGGAGGTTGAGCGCGTGGTGGGCTTCGCGGAAACCCCGCATCCGGCTCGGCGCTTGGAGCTGGGATTCCAGAGTCTTGATGACCAAAGCCTGGTAGACCGGCACAACGTGCAGGCGCGCCGTATTTTCACAGACGGCAGCAAAATAGGGGGTAAGGTCGGAGCTGCGCTGTCCGTGTGGGACAGCCAGGCCGAACTGAAAGCCCGAAAACTATGTTTGCCAGCGTACTGCACAGTCTACCAGGCGGAACTCCTGGCCCTGTGCCGAGCCACGTGCGAGATTCTGAGCAGCGGCGAAAGGAGCTATGGTGTTTACAGTGATTCGATGGCAGCTTTGCAGGCGGTCACAAACCATAGCTCCTTGCATCCACTTGCGTTCCAGGCGCGTCAAAACCTTTGCGAGGCCTTGACCCAGGGCAAAGATATTTCCTTGTTTTGGATCAAGGCTCACGCCGGATTGGAGGGCAACGAGCGCGCCGACACCCTAGCTAAGGAGGCAGCAGCTTCCGGGCGGAGGAAGCCAGACTATGACCGGTGTCCGGTCTCTTTTGTCAAGGCGCAGCTTCGCAGCCAGTCCCTTGACGAGTGGAACCGGCGGTATTTGAGCGAAGGGACTGCCTCCGTCACGAAGCTGTTCCTCCCGAACGCAGTGGACGCCTACCGCTTAACGCGAAAAATTGAACCACAGGGAGCAGTGACCCAGATATTGACGGGACATGGCGGGTTTTCCCAATATCTACACCGTTTTAAGTGTAAGGAGAGCCCGTCATGCATTTGTGACCCAGCTTGCGAGGAAACCGTCCAGCATATCTTATTTGAATGCCCTGTTTACCATGCCGAAAGGCACGAATTAGAGCAAAAATTGGAGGCAGACGTCAGTCTGGCAAATGCTCACTGCCTCATGGCAAACAAAAAGACTAGAAAAATGTTCCTAGATTTCGCAGTGAGCGTTTGTCGGACGACAAACAGGAGAAACAAATAAAATAAAATAGCCCTTATGGAAATTAAAGAAAAACAAGTTCTCTGACTACGTTAGAGGGAATAAAGCTACTTTTTATAAAAAAAAAAAAAAAAAAAAAAAAAAACCTAACCTAACCTAACCTAACCTTTTTTTTTTTTTTTTTTTTTTTTTTTTTTGTTTGCGCTGGGAAAAAATGCATTACGCATGCCCTCCCATCGGGGGATGGGGGGGTTATGTGGGACTCCCCGGTCTGACCCGGTATACCCACTAAAACAACCCAGCGGCACTCCCGCTTCGTCTGCGTGGCGGGGACTGGGAAACCGGCACAGCCTTTACGTCCAGTCCCCGCCGACGATAACCCTTCAAATCGGACCCCTCACGCCCTCCCCGTGGGGAGGGGGCCGGGCCCGGGAGTGACCGACGAAGATGGTGACGGCTGCAATGCGGGCGAAGGCACCCCCGCGCCTGTCGCCCGCCCATCACCACCGAGAGGACGGAGAGCACCTGCGCGCCTTCTCCGACCCCTTCTTCGTCTGCGGAGCGGCGCAGCGAGAGGGTCGTCCTCCCGCGCGCGCTCCGCCTCCTCCTTTTGCGAGATTGCGTCCTCGCAAAAGGAGGCAACCGCTGCCCAGGCCTCCTCGCTCCCCAGCATGGCGTTGATCACGCCGGGAAGCGAGAGGTCCTGGCCAACTACCGCAGTCAGGCCACGGCGCAGCCCCGACCAAGCCGGGCACACCTCGAGGGTGTGCTGCGCCGTGTCCTCCGGGGCGCCGCAGTCGTGGCACGCCGGGGTTTCCTCCCTCCCGATCCGGTGCAGGTGCTTTCCGAAACAGCCATGGCCGGACAACACCTGCACCAGACGGAACGAGAGGAACCCGTGGGACCGCTCGAGCCAGCTCCGCAGGACCGGACCGAGCGCGTCCAACGTCCGGCGGCCAAAGGCGGCGGTGGCGAGGTCCTCCGTCCAGTGGAGGACGATTGCGTCCCTCGCCTCCCGCCGCACGGCCTCCCGCTCTTCGGGGACGGGGCACTCCCCGAGCGCCTTCCGGCGCGCCGTCCACTCGTACACTCTGGCGAGCACCCACGCCTCCAACTCCCAAGGAGGGGTGCCGGCCAGAGCGCACGCTGCCGAGAAGCCCACCGAGCGGTAGGCCCTCGCCACCCGCAGTGCAATAGCCCTTTGGGGCTTGCGGATGGCGGTTGCATTTTCCCTCCTATGGAGGGAATCCGCCCAGATGGGTGCCCCGTATAGGGCCATACTCCTCAAAATGCCGGCATAGAGGCGCCGGCATTTGGCCTTGGGCCCCCCCAGGTTCGGGAGGAGCCACGAGAGGGCGTCCGCGGCCTTCAACAGGCGCGTCGACAGCCCGCTGAAATGCGGGCCGAAGCGCCACCTGTCGTCCAGCACCAGGCCCAGATACTTCATCTGGGGCTGGACCCCTATCCGGACGCCCTCCACGACGATGTGTGCGTCGGGAGGGCAGCGCTGCCGAGGCCCGCGAAAGAACACGGCCTCGGTCTTTTGCAGCGCCACCCTCAATCCGAGGCGGCGGATCCTCTCCGCAACCAAGGATCCGCCAGCCGAGGCCAGACAGGCCGCCTCCCCGAAGTTCCTCCCCCGGGCAGTGAGGAGAGTGTCATCCGCGTAGCAGATGACACTCGTGCCCTGGAGGAGGGCTCCCCGCAGGAGCCAGTCGAATCCGATGTTCCACAGGGGGGGCCCCAACACGGACCCCTGCGGAACACCGGACTCTGCGCCGTACCGCCTCACCGCGCCCGTCCTGTCGGCGAGGACAACCTCCCGGTCCCCCAGGTAGCTGGCCAGGAGGTTCCGCAGATATTGGGGCACTCCGTGATACCGGAGCGCCTCCAATATCAACCTAACCTAACCTAACCTTTTTTTTTTTTTTTTTTTTGTTTGCGCTGGGAAAAAATGCGTTACGCATGCCCCCCCATCGGGGGATGGGGGGGTTATGTGGGACTCCCCGGTCTGACCCGGTATACCCACTAAAACAACCCAGCGGCACTCCCGCTTCGTCCTAGTGGCGAGGACTGGGAAACCGGCACAGCCTTTACGTCCAGTCCCCGCCGACGAATGCCCTGCTTATCGGACCCTTCACCACCTCCCCGTGGGGAGGGGGACGGGCCCGGGAGTGACCGACGAAGGTGGTGACGGCTGCAATGCGGGCGAAGGCACCCCCGCGCCTGTCGCCCGCCCATCACCACCAAGAGGAGGGAGAGCACCTGCGCGCCTTCTCCGACCCCTTCTTCGTCTGCGGAGCGGCGCAGCGAGAGGGTCGTCCTCCCGCGCGCGCTCCGCCTCCTCCTTTTGCGAGATTACGTCCTCGCAAAAGGAGGCAACCGCTGCCCAGGCCTCCTCGCTCCCCAGCATGGCGTTGATCACGCTGGGAAGCGAGAGGTCCTGGCCAACCACCGCGGTCAGGCCACGGCGCAGCCCCGACCAAGCCGGGCACACCTCGAGGGTGTGCTGCGCCGTGTCCTCCGGGGCGCCGCAGTCGTGGCACGCCGGGGTTTCCTCCCTCCCGATCCGGTGCAGGTGCCTTCCGAAACAGCCATGCCCGGACAACACCTGAACCAGACGGAATGAGAGGAAACCGTGGGACCGCTCGAGCCAGCTCCGCAGGACCGGACCGAGCGCGTCCAAGGTCCGGCGGCCAAAGGCGGCGGTGGCGAGGTCCTCTGTCCAGTGGAGGACGACTGCGTCCCTCGCCTCCCGCCGCACGGCCTCCCGCTCCTCGGGGACGGGGCACTCCCCGAGCGCCTTCCGGCGCGCCGTCCACTCGTACACTCTGGCGAGCACCCACGCCTCCAACTCCCAAGGAGGGGTGCCGGCCAGAGCGCACGCCGCCGAAAAGCCCACCGAGCGGTAGGCCCTCGCCACCCGCAGTGCAATAGCCCTTTGGGGCTTGCGGATGGCGGTTGCATTTTCCCTCCTATGGAGGGAGTCCGCCCAGATGGGTGCCCCGTATAGGGCCATACTCTTGAGAATGCCGGCATAGAGGCGCCGGCATTTCGCCTTGGGCCCCCCCAGGTTCGGGAGGAGCCACGAGAGGGCGTCCGCGGCCTTCAACAGGCGCGTCGACAGCCCGCTGAAATGCGGGCCGAACCGCCACCTGTCGTCCAGCACCAGGCCCAGATACTTCATCTGGGGCTGGACCCCTATCCGGACGCCCTCCACGACGATGTGTGCGTCGGGAGGGCAGCGCTGCCGAGGCCCGCGAAAGAACACGGCCTCGGTCTTTTGCAACGCCACCCTCAATCCGAGGCGGCGGATCCTCTCCGCAACCAAGGATCCGCCAGCCGAGGCCAGGCAGGCCGCCTCCCCGAAGTTCCTCCCCCGGGCAGTGAGGAGAGTGTCATCCGCGTAGCAGATGACACTCGTGCCCTGGAGGAGGGCTCCCCGCAGGAGCCAGTCGAATCCGATGTTCCACAGGGGGGGCCCCAACACGGACCCCTGCGGAACACCGGACTCTGCGCTGTACCGCCTCACCGCGCCCGTCTTGTCCGCGAGGACGACCTCCCGGTCCCCCAGGTAGCTGGCCAGAAGGTTCCGCAGATATTGGGGCACTCCGTGATACCGGAGCGCCTCCAATATCGTCGAGTGGGGGACGGAGTTGAAGGCGTTGGCAATGTCGAATGACACCGCCAGCACTCCGTCCCCCGCCTCCACCGCTTCCCTCACCTGGCCCTTGAGTAGGGCCAGCGCGTCGATCGTCGAACGCCCTCGACGGAAACCGAACTGGGCGTCCGACAGATCCGGCCCTACCCCCCGCAAAAGGCTACCCAGCCGGGAGGCGACAATCCCCTCGAACAATTTACCGACCTCATCGAGCAGGACGATGGGCCGGTATGCCGAGGGGGAGTCCACCGGGCGTCCCTCCTTTCGGAGCAGGCATAGCCGCCCCTCCTTCCACAGTCTCGGGAACCTCCCAGCCGCAAAACACGCGCTGAAGAGGTCCCGAATCCTGTCCTCCATTTCGGGGGCGGCGATCGCCAGCAGCCGTGCAGGGACGCCGTCTGGTCCGGGAGCCGTCTTCTTCGCACGGAGGTTGAGAACCCCCGCGCGAAACTCCGCCACCGTCACCGGGGGGACCTCCTCCTCATCCGCCGCCGGAGCTGCCCCCCGCGGGGGATCCATCGTTGGTGGGGTGAAGTCGGTCCTGCGCGGAAACAGGGACTGGACCACCCCATCCAGCAACGATGGCTCGAGGGTCTCCGTCAGAGGGGGACCATACGGGCGGAGCTGGTTCCGCGCCGCCTTGTATGGTCTCCCATAGGGATCCCTGTCGAGACCCTCCAGCATCTCGGCCCACGCCGAGTCTTTCGCAGCGCCCATTGCAGACTTGAGGACCGTCGTCGCCTCTCGGTAAGAGGCGTATAGGCGGTCCTCCTCTGCCCGGTTTCGGTTTTGGGCGCTGCGCCTTCGGCTCCGCGCGTAGGCCCTTCTGGCCGCCACGCAGGTGGCCCTGAGCTCCTCCAGCTCCTCCGTCCACCAGTAGACGGCACGATGGGGGGGCGGACGGCGAGACCGAGGCATGCTGGAGTTGCACACCTCGGTCAGAGACTCCCTGAGCCGGACCGCTGCGGCGTCCACGTCCGGGGCCTCCTCGACAGGGGGGGGCGACAGCCAGTCCTGGAGAAAGGCCGCCTCCTTGGCTGCCTCCCGGTCCAGGCGGGTGAGTGCCCACCGCGGGAAGGGGGATTGCCCAGCGCGGGCCATCCCCCCTCCCCGCTGCTGGGTGGAGATGTCGAACCGCACATATCGGTGGTCCGACAAGGTCTCCACCATCTCCACCCGCCAGTCGACGACGCGGGCGGCCAGCGCGGGGGTGGCAAACGAGACGTCGACCACCGACCCACCCTGCCGCCGCACGCACGTGTGGACCGCCCCCCTGTTCAGAAGGGACACACCGCACGAGGCCGCCCAATACTCGACGGCGCGCCCCCGGACGTTGCAACCGCCGGCCGGATTGCCCCAGGCCGCCGACTTGGCGTTCAGGTCGCCCAACACCACGACCTGGCGTGGCGCCGCCCTCCCTATGACCGCGGTGAGGACCTCGAGGAAATCCTCAAAGTCCGAGAGAGAGCGGTTTGGGGAGAAATAGACCCCCACCAGGGCCATGTCTCCCCACGCGGCGGCCACGTATCCCGGTCCCCTCTCTAAGAGCGAGAGGGGAGGGGAGTCCGTGGAAGACCGCGACACCAACGCCACCAAGCCGTCTCGGTCGCCCAGCCAACGGCCAGGGACCGAGTAAGGTTCGGCGACCACCGCCAAGTCCACCAACCACTCAGCCATGGTCTGCGTCAGCAGATCCTGGGCTGCCCTGCAGTGGTTGGTGTTCGCCTGAAGGATGCGATGTTCGACCCTATCCATCACTCGGACATCGCACCCCCCTCCGCAGCCGCCGCAGGAACGACGGTGCCAGCGGCAGCAGCAGGCCCTTTCGGCGCTTGCGCTTTGCCCCGCTTAGGGGGAGGATTGCAGTTCCTCCCCCTCATAACGTGGTCCGCCGGGCGGCCACTGGCGGCACACACCGCGCAGTGCGGCGTGGCGGCCTTGCAGGCTGCGGATTTATGGCCCTCCTTGCCGCAGCGGTAGCAAGTGTCCGTCCTGTCCACGGTGGATGGACACAGGGACCGGGTGTGCCCGATGCCCAAGCACCGGAAGCACCGCAGAGGCTGGTCCTCGAGTGTCCGGACTGCAGCCGAGCTGTAGCCGACTGTGAGCCGTCCCTTGGCAAGGACGGCTTTAGCAGCGGCGACCGGGCACTCGAGGCGAATTGTGCCCATGCCGCCACGGCCGGGCCTTATGTCCCGGCCTCGGACCGCCGTGACGTCGCAGCCCCCTATCCCCGCGACCGCCGCCGCCACCTCCTCCTTGGTGACGGAGTCATCGAGGTCCGTCACCTCTATGGCCGCAGACTTAACCGGTCGGGCCACCTTGGCCGAATCTGCGATGACCTCCTGCAGCTTGGCTGCAAAGAGGTCCGCGTGGGCACCCCCCTCTGCCCCCGGGAACTCGAAAATTCGAGCCCCGGTTTGGGTCCGCCGGCAAGACACGCTGCCGATCCCCAGTTGGGTAGGATCGGCAGTGGCACGCGCCCGCACCAAAATGGACGCGTAGCTCTCCCCCCGCTCCGCAGCCTCCGCGGTGAGCGTCACTACGACGGCCGCGGTTTTTGGGGGGACTAGCTGCCCCTTTCCCCTCCCTTTCCCTTTCCCCTTTCGCTTCCTCTTCCGCTTTCCCTTGCCAGTCTGCTGTTGGCTAGGGGCGGCGGCGGCGGTGGCGGCGGTGGCGGCGGGGACGGCAGGGGCGACCGTCGCCGACTTTTTGCCCTTCCCCTTGCGGACCACTTCCGTCCACTCGTTGGACGGGGTTGTCGAAGGGAGAAGGGCATCCTCCGACTGGGGCTCGGGCGGGGACAAGGACGGCCCCGGCTCGCTCTGCCTCTTATCCGCTGCAAGCGGCGGTCGGAGGCGTTTCTCCGGCAGGAGCCGGTCCTCTATTCCTGCAAAGCAGGCTCTCGTGAAGGCCCTCTCCTCCATCACAACCTTGCGGATGATATCCTCAAGGTTGGAGAAGGCGGGGCCCTCTGCCGCAGGGCTCGTCTTGGCCTGTTGTGGCCGGGCCGTGGCTTCGGCCAGCTTCTGATGAAGCTGGCTGACCTCCGACTGCAGGCGATCCACCTTCGCCTGCAGTTGCCGCGTCTCGTCGGTGGCCTTGCGTTGCACCAGCTCCGCGACGACGCCACGCATGCTCGCGGCCCTGCACTTCAGGGCCTTCTGCAAGGTCCCCTTTAGGTTTGAGGACTTAGCGGCGACCTCCAAGATCTCCTCCTCGTCCTCCTCCGCCATCCTCTCGAGCTCGGCCAGTGAAAAGTCCGCGTAAAGAACGCGGGACGCCCCGTACCCGGACTTGGCCCGGGCGGCGAGCGCCCGTTTCTCTTTGGCCGCAACCCGTTCCTCCAGCTCTTGCTGCAGCCGACCCCGCTGAGCCAGCTCCAACTGGCGTTGGGCGTCCGCGAGCCCAACGATATGGGTCTCCGCGGCCACCGTCGGCTTTTTTGCCTTCGGCAACCTCGTCGACCTCGAGGTCGAGGAGCCCTCGGACCCACCGCTCCGGTATACTCGCTTCCGCGACCCAGAGTCGGCTGCGTCCGACACAGTAACCATGGAGTCGTCAGACGACTCCGCTCCTCCGAAGAAGCTAGCCGCAGACGGCGCGCGGCTAGCCTCTGACGCCGAAGCGTCGGAGTGGCCCTGAGAAGGGCCTTTTGGTTGGCCCTGAGAAGGGCCTTTGGGTTGGCCCTGAGAAGGGCCTTTGGGTTGGCCCTGAGAAGGGCCTTTTTGTTTCATAAATCGCCCGCAGGCGTCCCGCGAAGGTGTAGACATTTCCGACAACAATTCGTAGTCACAAGGCAAGATGGCTACGAAAGCACAGTGCACTTTGGCCAACCCAGACTGCCACTCCGTTACGGTGGTCAGTACTGGGCTGTTTCCAGGGGACGCGACGTGGACGCAAGCACTGTGAGGGGGTCCCCCGAAACCTAACCTAACCTTTTTTTTTTTTTTTTTTTTTTTTTTTGTTTGCGCTGGGAAAAAATGCATTACGCATGCCCTCCCATCGGGGGATGGGGGGGTTATGTGGGACTCCCCGGTCTGACCCGGTATACCCACTAAAACAACCCAGCGGCACTCCCGCTTCGTCCGAGTGGCGGGGACTGGGAAACCGGCACAGCCTTTACGTCCAGTCCCCGCCGACGATTTCCCTTCATAGCGGGCCCCTCACGCCCTCCCCGTGGGGAGGGGCAAGGGCCCGGGAGTGACCGACGAGGATGGTGACGGCTGCAATGCGGGCGAAGGCACCCCCGCGCCTGTCGCCCGCCCATCACCACCAAGAGGAGGGAGAGGACCTACGCGCCCTCTCCGACCCCTTCTTCGTCTGCGGAGCGGCGCAGCGAGAGGGTCGTCCTCCCGCGCGCGCTCCGCCTCCTCCTTTTGCGAGATTACGTCCTCGCAAAAGGAGGCAACCGCTGCCCAGGCCTCCTCGCTCCCCAGCATGGCGTTGATCACGCCGGGAAGCGAGAGGTCCTGGCCAACCACAGCGGTGAGGCCGCGGCGCAGCTCGGACCAGGCCGGGCACACCTCCAGGGTGTGCTGCGCCGTGTCCTCCGGCGCCCCGCATTCGTGGCACGCCGGCGTTTCCTCCCTCCCGATCCGGTGCAGGTGCTTTCCGAAACAGCCATGGCCGGACAACACCTGCACCAGACGGAAAGAGAGGAACCCATGGGTCCGCTCGAGCCAGCTCCGCAAGACCGGACCGAGCGCGTCCAAGGTCCGGCGGCCAAAGGCGGCGGTGGCGAGGTCCTCTGTCCAGTGGAGGACGATTGCGTCCCTCGCCTCCCGCCGCACGGCCTCCCGCTCCTCGGGGACGGGGCACTCCCCGAGCGCCTTCCGGCGCGCCGTCCACTCGTACACTCTGGCGAGCACCCACGCCTCCAACTCCCAAGGAGGGGTGCCGGCCAGAGCGCACGCCGCCGAAAAGCCCACCGAGCGGTAGGCCCTCGCCACCCGCAGTGCAATAGCCCTTTGGGGCTTGCGGATGGCGGTTGCATTCTCCCTCCTATGGAGGGAGTCCGCCCAGATGGGTGCCCCGTACAGGGCCATGCTCTTGAGAATGCCGGCATAGAGGCGCCGGCATTTCGCCTTGGGCCCCCCCAGGTTCGGGAGGAGCCACGAGAGGGCGTCCGCGGCCTTCAACAGGCGCGTCGACAGCCCGCTGAAATGCGGGCCGAAGCGCCACCTGTCGTCCAGCACCAGGCCCAGATACTTCATCTGGGGCTGGACCCCTATCCGGACGCCCTCCACGACGATGTGTGCGTCGGGAGGGCAGCGCTGCCGAGGCCCGCGAAAGAACACGGCCTCGGTCTTTTGCAGCGCCACCCTCAATCCGAGGCGGCGGATCCTCTCCGCAACCAAGGATCCGCCAGCCGAGGCCAGACAGGCCGCCTCCCCGAAGTTCCTCCCCCGGGCAGTGAGGAGAGTGTCATCCGCGTAGCAGATGACACTCGTGCCCTGGAGGAGGGCTCCCCGCAGGAGCCAGTCGAATCCGATGTTCCACAGGGGGGGCCCCAACACGGACCCCTGCGGAACACCGGACTCTGCGCTGTACCGCCTCACCGCGCCCGTCCTGTCCGCGAGGACGACCTCCCGGTCCCCCAGGTAGCTGGCCAGGAGGTTCCGCAGATATTGGGGCACTCCGTGATACCGGAGCGCCTCCAATATCGTCGAGTGGGGGACGGAGTTGAAGGCGTTGGCAATGTCGAATGACACCGCCAGCACTCCGTCCCCCGCCTCCACCGCTTCCCTCACCTGGCCCTTGAGTAGGGCCAGCGCGTCGATCGTCGAACGCCCTCGACGGAAACCGAACTGGGCGTCCGACAGATCCGGCCCTACCCCCTGCAAAAGGCTATTGAGCCGGGAGGCGACAATCCCCTCGAACAGTTTACCGACCTCATCGAGCAGGACGATGGGCCGGTATGCCGAGGGGGAGTCCACCGGGCGTCCCTCCTTTCGGAGCAGGCATAGCCGCCCCTCCTTCCACAGTTTCGGGAACCTCCCAGCCGCAAAACACGCGCTGAAGAGGTCCCGAATCCTGTCCTCCATTTCGGGGGCGGCGATCGCCAGCACCCGTGCAGGGACGCCGTCTGGCCCGGGAGCCGTCTTCTTTGCGCGGAGGCCGAGAACCCCCGCGCGAAACTCCGCCACCGTCACCGGGGGGACCTCCTCCTCATCCGCCGCCGCAGCCGCCACCCGCGGGGGATCCATCGTTGGTGGGGCGAAGTCGGTCCTGCGCGGAAACAGGGACCGGACCACCCCATCCAGCAACGATGGCTCGAGGGTCTCCGTCAGTGAGGGACCATACGGGCGGAGCTGGTTCCGCGCCGCCTTGTATGGTCTCCCATAGGGATCCCGGTCGAGACCCTCCAGCATCTCGGCCCACGCCGAGTCTTTCGCAGCGCCCATCGCAGACTTGAGGACCGTCGTCGCCTCTCGGTAAGAGGCGTATAGGCGGTCCTCCTCTGCCCGGTCTCGGTTTTGGGCGCTGCGCCTTCGGCTCCGCGCGTAGGCCCTTCTGGCCGCCACGCAGGTGGCCCTGAGCTCCTCCAGCTCCTCCGTCCACCAGTAGACGGCACGATGGGGGGGCGGACGGCGGGACCGAGGCATGCTGGAGTTGCACACCTCGGTCAGAGACTCCCTGAGCCGGACCGCTGCGGCGTCCACGTCCGGGGCCTCCTCGACAGGGGGCGACAGCCAGTCCTGCAGAAAGGCCGCCTCCTTGGCTGCCTCCCGGTCCAGGCGGGTGAGTGCCCACCGCGGGAAGGGAGATTGCCCAGCGCGGGCCATCCCCCCTCCCCGCTGCTGGGTGGAGATGTCGAACCGCACATAACGGTGGTCCGACAAGGTCTCCACCATCTCTACCCGCCAGTTGACGACGCGGGCGGCCAGCGCGGGGGTGGCAAACGAGACGTCAACCACCGACCCACCCTGCCGCCGCACGCACGTTTGGACCGCCCCCCTGTTAAGGAGGGACACACCGCACGAGGCCGCCCAATACTGGACGGCGCGCCCCCGGACGTTGCAACCGGCGGCCGGATTGCCCCAGGCCGCCGACTTGGCGTTCAGGTCGCCCAACACCACGACCTGGCGTGGCGCCGCCCTCCCTATGACTGCGGTGAGGACCTCGAGGAAATCCTCAAAGTCCGAGAGAGAGCGGTTTGGGGAGAAATAGACCCCCACCAGGGCCATGTCTCCCCACGCGGCGGCCACGTATCCCGGTCCCCTCTCTAAGAGCGAGAGGGGAGGGGAGTCCGTGGAAGGCCGCGACACCAACGCCACCAGTCCGTCCCGGTCGCCCAGCCAACGGCCAGGGACCGAGTAAGGCTCGGCGACCACCGCCAAGTCCACCAACCACTCAGCCATGGTCTGCATCAGCAGATCCTGGGCTGCCCTGCAGTGGTTGGTGTTCGCCTGAAGGATGCGATGCTCGACCCTATCCATCACTCGGACATCGCACCCCCCTCCGCAGCCGCCGCAGGAACGACGGTGCAGCCAGCGGCAGCAGCAGGCCTGTTCGGCGCCTGCGCTTTGCCCCGCTTAGGGGGAGGATTGCAGTTCCTCCCCCTCATAATGTGGCCCGCCGGGCGGCCACTGGCGGCACACACCGCGCAGTGCGGCGTGGCGGCCTTGCAGGCAGCGGATTTGTGCCCCTCCTTGCCGCAGCGGTAGCACGTGTCCGTCCTGTCCACCGTGGACGGACACAGGGACCGGGTGTGTCCGATGCCTAAGCACCGGAAGCACCGCAGAGGCTGGTCCTCGAGTGCCCGGACTGCAGCCGAGCTGTACCCGACTGTGAGCCGTCCCTTGGCAAGGACGGCTTTAGCAGCAACGACCGGGCACTCGAGGCGGATGGTGCCCATGCCGCCACGGCCGGGCCTTATGTCCCGGCCTTGGACCGCCGCGACGTCGCAGCCCCCTATCCTCGCGACCGCCACCGCCACCTCCTCCTTGGTGACGGAGTCGTCGAGGTCGGTCACCTCTATGGCTGCGGACTTTACCGGTCGGGCCACCTTGGCCGAGTCGGCGATGACCTCCTGCAGCTTGGCTGCAAAGAGGTCCGCGTGGGCACTCCCCTCTGCCCCCGGGAACTCGAAGATTCGAGCCCCGGTTTGGGTCCGCCGGCAAGACACGCTGCCGATCCCTAGTTGGGTAGGATCGGCAGTTGTACGCGCCCGCACCAAAATGGACGCGTACGTCTCTCCTCGCTCCGCAGCCTCCGCGGTGAGCGTCACTACGACGGCCGCGGTTTTTGGGGGGACTAGCTGCCCCTTTCCCCTCCCTTTCCCTTTCCCCTTTCGCTTCCTCTTCCGCTTTCCCTTGCCAGTCTGCTGTTGGCTAGGGGCGGCGGCGGCGGTGGCGGCGGCGGTGGCGGAGACGGCAGGGGCGGCCGTCGCCGGCTTTTTGCCCTTCCCCTTGCGGACCACTTCCGTCCACTCGTTGGACGGGGTTGTCGAAGGGAGAAGGGCATCCTCCGACTGGGACTCGGGCGGGGACAAGGACGGTCCCGGCTCGCTCTGCCTCTTATCCGCCGCAAGCGGCGGTCGGAGGCGTTTCTCCGGCAGGAGCCGGTCCTCGATTCCTGCTAAGCAGGATCTCGTGAAGGCCCTCTCCTCCATTACAACCTTGCGGATGATATCCTCAAGGTTGGAGGAGGCGGGACCCTCTGCCGCAGGGCTCGTCTTGGCCTGTTGTGGCCGGGCCGTGGCTTCGGCCAGCTTCTGATGAAGCTGGCTGACCTCCGACTGCAGGCGATCCACCTTCGCCTGCAGTTGCCGCGTCTCGTCGGTGGCCTTGCGTTGCACTAGCTCCGCGACGACGCCACGCATGCTCGCAGCCCTGCACTTCAGGGCCTTCTGCAAGGTCCCCTTTAGGTTTGAGGACTTAGAGGCGACCTCCAAGATCTCCTCCTCGTCCTCCTCCGCCATCCTCTCGAGCTCGGCCAATGAGAAGTCCGCGTAAAGAACGCGGGACGCCCCGTACCCGGACCTGGCCCGGGCGGCGAGCGCCCGTTTCTCTTTGGCCGCAACCCGCTCCTCCAGCTCTTGCTGGAGCAGACCCCGCCGAGCCAGCTCCAACTGGCGTTGGGCGTCCGCGAGCCCAACGACATGGGACTCCGCGGCCACCGTCGGCTTTTTTGCCTTCGGCAACCTCGTCGACCTCGAGGTCGAGGAGCCCTCGGATCCACCGCTCCGGTATACTCGCTTCCGCGACCCAGAGTCGGCTGCGTCCGACACAGTAACCATTGAGTCGTCAGACGACTCCGCTCCTCCGAAGAAGCTAGCCGCAGACGGCGCGCGGCTAGCCTCTGACGCCGAAGCGTCGGAGTGGCCCTGAGAAGGGCCTTTTGGTTGGCCCTGAGAAGGGCCTTTGGGTTGGCCCTGAGAAGGGCCTTTGGGTTGGCCCTGAGAAGGGCCTTTTTGTTTCGAAAATCGCCCGCAGGCGTCCCGCAAAGGTTTCGACATAGCTCCGCAGGTTCGTAGTCACAAGGCAAGATATTCGCTACGAAAGCACAGTGCACTTTAGCCAACCCAGTCTGCCACTCCGTTACGGTGGTCAGAACTGGGCTGTTTCCAGGGGACGCGACGTGGACGCAAGCACTGTGAGGGGGTCCCCCAACCTAACCTAACCTTTTTTTTTTTTTTTTTTTTGTTTGCGCTGGGAAAAAATGCATTACGCATGCCCCTCCCATCGGGGGATGGGGGGGGTTATGTGGGACTCCCCGGTCTGACCCGGTATACCCACTAAAACAACCCAGCGGCACTCCCGCTTCGTCCTAGTGGCGAGGACTGGGAAACCGGCACAGCCTTTACGTCCAGTCCCCGCCGACGATTGCCCTTCTTATCGGACCCCTCACGCCCTCCCCGTGGGGAGGGGGACGGGCCCGGGAGTGACCGACGAAGGTGGTGACGGCTGCAATGCGGGCGAAGGCACCCCCGCGCCTATCGCCCGCCCATCACCACCGAGAGGAGGGAGAGCACCTGCGCGCCTTCTCCGACCCCTTCTTCGTCTGCGGAGCGGCGCAGCGAGAGGGTCGTCCTCCCGCGCGCGCTCCGCCTCCTCCTTTTGCGAGATAACGTCCTCGCAAAAGGAGGCAACCGCAGCCCAGGCCTCCTCGCTCCTCAGCATGGCGTTGATCACGCTGGGAAGCGAGAGGTCCTGGCCGACCACCGCGGTCAGGCCACGGCGCAGCTCGGACCAAGCCGGGCACACCTCGAGGGTGTGCTGCGCCGTGTCCTCCGGGGCCCCGCATTCGTGGCACGCCAGCGTTTCCTCCCTCCCGATCCGGTGCAGGTGCTTTCCGAAACAGCCATGGCCGGACAACACCTGCACCAGACGGAAAGAGAGGAACCCATGGGCCCGCTCGAGCCAGCTCCGCAAGACCGGACCGAGCGCGTCCAAGGTCCGGCGGCCAAAGGCGGCGGTGGCGAGGTCCTCCGTCCAGTGAAGGACGATTGCGTCCCTCGCCTCCCGCCGCACGGCCTCCCGCTCTTCGGGGACGGGGCACTCCCCGAGCGCCTTCCGGCGCGCCGTCCACTCGTACACTCTGGCGAGCACCCACGCCTCCAACTCCCAAGGAGGGGTGCCGGCCAGAGCGCACGCCGCCGAAAAGCCCACCGAGCGGTAGGCCCTCGCCACCCGCAGTGCAATAGCCCTTTGGGGCTTGCGGATGGCCGTTGCATTCTCCCTCCGGTGGAGGGAGTCCGCCCAGATGGGGGCCCCGTAGAGGGCCATACTCCTCAGAATGCCGGCATAGAGGCGCCGGCATTTGGCCTTGGGCCCCCCCAGGTTCGGGAGGAGCCACGAGAGGGCGTCCGCGGCCTTCAACAGGCGCGTCGACAGCCCGCTGAAATGCGGGCCGAAGCGCCACCTGTCGTCCAGCACCAGGCCCAGATACTTCATCTGGGGCTGGACCCCTATCCGGACGCCCTCTACGACGACGTGTGCGTCGGGAGGGCAGCGCTGCCGAGGCCCGCGAAAGAACACGGCCTCGGTCTTTTGCAGCGCCACCCTCAATCCGAGGCGGCGGATCCTCTCCGCAACCAAGGATCCGCCAGCCGAGGCCAGACAGGCCGCCTCCCCGAAGCTCCTCCCCCGGGCAGTGAGGAGAGTGTCATCCGCGTAGCAGATGACACTCGTGCCCTGGAGGAGGGCTCCCCGCAGGAGCCAGTCGAATCCGATGTTCCACAGGGGGGGCCCCAACACGGACCCTTGCGGAACACCGGACTCTGCGCCGTACCGCCTCACCGCGCCCGTCTTGTCCGCGAGGACAACCTCCCGGTCCCCCAGGTAGCTGGCCAGGAGGTTCCGCAGGTATTGGGGCACTCCGTGATACCGGAGCGCCTCCAATATCGTCGAGTGCGGGACGGAGTTGAAGGCGTTGGCAATGTCGAATGACACCGCCAGCACTCCGTCCCCCGCCTCCACCGCTTCCCTCACCTGGCCCTTGAGTAGGGCCAGCGCGTCGATCGTCGAACGCCCTCGACGGAAACCGAACTGGGCGTCCGACAGATCCGGCCCTACCCCCCGCAAAATGCTACCCAGCCGGGAGGCGACAATCCCCTCGAACAATTTACCGACCTCATCGAGCAGAACGATGGGCCGGTATGCCGAGGGGGAGTCCACCGGGCGTCCCTCCTTTCGGAGCAGGCATAGCCGCCCCTCCTTCCACAGTTTCGGGAACCTCCCAGCCGCAAAACACGCGCTGAAGAGGTCCCGAATCCTGTCCTCCATTTCGGGGGCGGCGATCGCCAGCACCCGTGCAGGGACGCCGTCTGGTCCGGGGGCCGTCTTCTTCGCGCGGAGGTTGAGAACCCCCGCGCGAAACTCCACCACCGTCACCGGGGGGACCTCCTCCTCATCCGGCGGAGCCACCCCCCGCGGGGGATCCATCGTTGGTGGGGTGAAGTCGGTCCTGCGCGGAAACAGGGACCGGACCACCCCATCCAACAACGATGGCTCGAGGGTCTCCGTCAGTGGGGGACCATACGGGCGGAGCTGGTTCCGCGCCGCCTTGTATGGCCTCCCATAGGGATCCCTGTCGAGACCCTCCAGCATCTCGGCCCACGCCGAGTCTTTCGCAGCGCCCATTGCAGACTTGAGGACCGTCGTCGCCTCTCGGTAAGAGGCGTATAGGCGGTCCTCCTCTGCCCGGTCTCGGTTTAGGGCGCTGCGCCTTCGGCTCCGCGCGTAGGCCCTTCTGGCCGCCACGCAGGTGGCCCTGAGCTCCTCCAGCTCCTCCGTCCACCAGTAGACGGCACGATGGGGGGGCGGACGGCGAGACCGAGGCATGCTGGAGTTGCACACCTCGGTCAGGGACCCCCTGAGCCGGACCGCTGCGGCGTCCACGTCCGGGACCTCCTCGACAGGGGGGGGCGACAGCCAGTCCTGCAGAAAGGCTGCCTCCTTGGCTGCCTCCCGGTCCAGGCGGGTGAGTGCCCACCGCGGGAAGGGAGATTGCCCAGCGCGGGCCATCCCCCCTCCCCGCTGCTGGGTGGAGATGTCGAACCGCACATAACGGTGGTCCGACAAGGTCTCCACCATCTCTACCCGCCAGTTGACGACGCGGGCGGCCAGCGCGGGGGTGGCAAACGAGACGTCAACCACCGACCCACCCTGTCGCCGCACGCACGTTTGGACCGCTCCCCTGTTTAGGAGGGACACACCGCACGAGGCCGCCCAATACTGGACGGCGCGCCCCCGGACGTTGCAACCGGCGGCCGGATTGCCCCAGGCCGCCGACTTGGCGTTCAGGTCGCCCAACACCACGACCTGGCGTGGTGCCGCCCTCCCTATGACTGCGGTGAGGATCTCTAGGAAATCCTCAAAGTCCGAGAGAGAGCGGTTTGGGGAGAAATAGACCCCCACCAGGGCCATGTCTCCCCACGCGGCGGCCACGTATCCCGGTCCCCTCTCTAAGAGCGAGAGGGGAGGGGAGTCCGTGGAAGGCCGCGACACCAACGCCACCAGTCCGTCCCGGTCGCCCAGCCAACGGCCAGGGACCGAGTAAGGCTCGGCGACCACCGCCAAGTCCACCAACCACTCAGCCATGGTCTGCATCAGCAGATCCTGGGCTGCCCTGCAGTGGTTGGTGTTCGCCTGAAGGATGCGATGTTCGACCCTATCCATCACTCGGACATCGCACCCCCCTCCGCAGCCGCCGCAGGAACGACGGTGCACCCAGCGGCAGCAGCAGGCCTGTTCGGCGCCTGCGCTTTGCCCCGCTTAGGGGGAGGATTGCAGTTCCTCCCCCTCATAATGTGGCCCGCCGGGCGGCCACTGGCGGCACACACCGCGCAGTGCGGCGTGGCGGCCTTGCAGGCAGCGGATTTGTGCCCCTCCTTGCCGCAGCGGTAGCACGTGTCCGTCCTGTCCACCGTGGACGGACACAGGGACCGGGTGTGCCCGATGCCCAAGCATCGGAAGCACCGCAGAGGCCGGTCCTCGAGTGCCCGGACTGCAGCCGAGCTGTACCCGACTGTGAGCCGTCCCTTGGCAAGGACGGCTTTTGCCGCGACGACCGGGCACTCGAGGCGAATGGTGCCCATGCCACCACGGCCGGGCCTTATGTCCCGGCCTTGGACCGCCTTGACGTCACAGCCCCCTATGGCTGCGACCGCCGCCGCCACCTCCTCCTTGGTGACGGAGTCGTCAAGGTCGGTGACCTCTATGGCCGCCGACTTGACGGGTCGGGCCACCTTGGCCGAGTCGGCGATTACCTCCTGCAGCTTGGCTGCAAAGAGGTCCGCATGGGCACTCCCCTCTGCTCCCGGGAACTCAAAAATTCGTGCCCCGGCCTGGGTCCGCCGGCAAGACACGCTGCCGATCCCCAGTTGGGTAGGGTCGGCAGTGGCACGCGCCCGCACTAAAATGGACGCGTAGCTCTCCCCTCGCTCCGCAGCCTCCGCGGTGAGCGTAACAACGACAGCCGCGGTTTTTGGGGGGACCAGCTGTCCCTTTCCCCTCCCTTTCCCCTTTCGCTTCCGCTTCCGCTTTCCCTTGCCGGTCTGCGGTTGGCTAGGGGCGGCGGCGGCGGTGGCGGCGGTGGCGGCGGGGACGACAGGGGCGGCCGTCGCCGACTTTTTGCCTTGGCCCTTCCCCTTGCGTACAACTTCCGTCCACTCGTTGGACGGGGTTGTCGATGGGAGAAGGGCATCCTCCGACTGGGGCTCGGGCGGGGACAAGGACGGCCCCGGCTCGCACTGCCTCTTATCCGCCGCAAGCGGCGGTCGGAGGCGTTTCTCCGGCAGGAGCCGGTCCTCGATGCCTGCAAAGCAGGCTCTCGTGAAGGCCCTCTCCTCCATTACGACCTTGCGGATGATATCCTCAAGGTTGGAGGAGGCGGGGCCCTCTGCCGCAGGGCTCGTCTTGGCCTGTTGTGGCCGGGCCGTGGCTTCAGCCAGCTTCTGATGAAGCTGGCTGACCTCCGACTGCAGGCGATCCACCTTCGCCTGCAGTTGCCGCGTCTCGTCGGTCGCCTTGCGCTGCACCAGCTCCGCGACGACGCCACGCATACTTGCGGCCCTGCATTTTAGGGCCTTCTGCAGGGTCCCCTTCAGGTTGGAGGACTTAGAGGCGACCTCCACGATCTCCTCCTCGTCCTCCTCCGCCATCCTCTCTAGCTCGGCCAGCGAGTAGTCCGCGTATAGAACGCGGGACGCCCCGTAACCGGACTTGGCCCGGGCGGCGAGCGCCCGCCTCTCCTTGGCCGCTACCCGCTCCTCCAGCTCTTGCTGGAGCAGGCCCCGCCGAGCCAGATCCAACTTGCGTTGGGCGTCTGCGAGCCCAACTACATGGGTCTCCGCGGCCACCGTCGGCTTTTTTGCCTTCGGCAACCTCGTCGACGCCGAGAAGCCCTCGGACCCACCGCTCCGGTGTGCTCGCTTTCGCGACCCAGAGTCGGCCGCGTCCGACACACCCACCATTGAGTCGTCAGACGACTCGTCCGCCCCTCCAAAGAAGCTAGCCGCAGACGGCGCGCGGCTACCCTCTGACGCCGAAGCGTCGGAGTGGCCCTGAGAAGGGCCTTTGGGTTGGCCCTGAGAAGGGCCTTTGGGTTGGCCCTGAGAAGGGCCTTTGGGTTGGCCCTGAGAAGGGCCTTTGGGTTGGCCCTGAGAAGGGCCTTTTTGTTTCACAAATCGCCCGCAGGCGTCCCGCGAAGGTGTAGACATTTCCGCAGGTTTCCGTAGTCGTCAAGGCAAAGATATTCGCTACGAAAGCACAGTGCACTTTGGCCAACCCAGACTGCCACTCCGTTACGGTGGTCAGTACTGGGCTGTTTCCAGGGGACGCGACGTGGACGCAAGCACTGTGAGGGGGTCCCCCAACCTAACCTAACCTAACCTAACCTAACCTAACCTAACCTAACCTAACCTAACCTGGACCTAACCTGGACCCATTCATGGGGGCCGGAAAAGGGCGTTGTCCGCCCTTCTCCTGCGCCCGGTGCGCCTCCTGCGGCCGGGGAAGGGAGTCGAGATCTCCCTCTCCCGTTCCGCAGTTTCCTTCTGCGACATCACGTCCTCGCAGAAGGACACCACCGCGTCCCACGACTCTGCGCTACCGACCATCCTCCGCACTACGGCCGGCAGCGACAGATCGTCTCCTACTTCATTTGTGAGGACACGGCGCTGCTCCTCCCAAGCTACACACTCGGCGAGCGTGTGTTGCGCCGTGTCCTCCCCGCAATGGACGCAGTGGTGGCACCGAGCGTCCGGCTCCCTGTCTATGCGGCACAGGTACTTGCCGAAGCAGCCGTGCCCCGACAGCACCTGCGTCACCCTAAACGACAGGGAGCCGTGCCTTCTCCCGAGCCAGACGTCGAGTACTGGCCGGATCGCCTCGACGGTAGCGAGGCCGGCGGTAGGGCGCAGAAGCCTTTGCCGCCATTCCGCCACCAAGACCTGACGGAGCTCCTCTCGGCGCAGCGCGATCTGCCGCTGCACCGGCATCGAGCCCCGTGCCCGCTCTTCCTCGCGCCATCTATATAATGACGCGAGTACTTTCGCCTCTAGGTCCCAGGGCGGGGATCCGGCCAGGACGCAAGCCGCCTCGTAGGAAAACCTAACCTAACCTAACCTAACCTAACCTAACCTTTTTTTTTTTTTTTTTTTTTTTTTTTTTTTTTTTTTTTTTTTTTTTTTTTTTTTTTTTTTTTTTTTTGGTTTCGTGTGGAAATTCCTCATGGACATCCGCCGCCCGGGGAGGCGACGGGGCGTGTCGGACTCCACCCAGAGTGGGTGACCTACCGACTAAAAACCACACGGTGTTCCCTCCTGCACCTGCGGCGTCGGGGGCTACGGGAAACAGACAATTCGTCCGCGGCCCCCGACTGGTGCCGGCCCGCCCCTGCGGGCCCCATCTGTACATATGTAGGGGGGGAGTGAGGCGTTGGACTCCCCCCCATCGCCATTGAGGGGCGCGCGTGGAACACTACGCGCCACCGCCTCGGGTCCTAGAAGGGGGGGTGTGGCGGGCGTCCCCGCGCCCGCCACCCCCGGACCCATTTAGGGAGGCTGGAGGAGGGCGTTGTCTGCCCTCCGCCGACGTCTCCCGGTGCGCCGGGAGCGGGTCGGGTCAGTGCTGGCACTCTCCCTCTCCCGCTCCGCGACCTCCTTCTGCGAGACGACAGTTTCGCAGAAGGCGATCACTGCGTCCCAAGACGCCGCGCCGCCGACCATTGAGCGAACGACGGCCGGCAGCGACAGGTCGTCTCCCACCGCAACTGCGAGGACACGGTGCGGCTCCTCCCAAGCGGCACACTCCACTAGCGTGTGCAGCGCCGTGTCCTCCCGATGGGCGCAGTGATGGCACCGGGCGTCCGGCTCCCTGCCTATGCGACAAAGGTACTTCCCGAAGCAGCCATGCCCCGAGAGCACCTGCGTCGCCCGAAACGTCAGGGAGCCGTGCCTCCTCCCGAGCCAGCGCTCGAGCACTGGCCGGACCGCCTCGACGGTAGCGAGGCCGGCGGTAGGGCGAGAGAGCCTGTCCCGCCATTCCGCCACTAGGACTCGGTGGAGCTCTGACCGGTGCTGGACTATCTGTCGGTGCACCGGTCTAGCCCCTCGCGTCCGCTCCTCCTCGCGCCACCGATACAGTGACGCGAGCGCTTTCGCCTCCAAGTCCCAGGGCGGGGATCCGGCCAGCACACAAGCCGCCTCGTGAGCGAACCTAACCTGAGCGAACCTAACCTGAGCGAACCTAACCTGAGCGAACCTAACCTGAGCGAACCTAACCTTTTTTTTTTTTTTTTTTTTTTTTTTGTATGCGCTGGGAAAAAATGCATTACGCATGCCCTCCCATCGGGGGATGGGGGGGTTATGTGGGACTCCCCGGTCTGACCCGGTATACCCACTAAAACAACCCAGCGGCACTCCCGCTTCGTCCTAGTGGCGAGGACTGGGAAACCGGCACAGCCTTTACGTCCAGTCCCCGCCGACGAATGCCCTTCATATCGGACCCCTCACACCCTCCCCGTGGGGAGGGGGACGGGCCCGGGAGTGACCGACGAAGGTGGTGACGGCTGCAATGCGGGCGAAGGCACCCCCGCGCCTGTCGCCCGCCCATCACCACCGAGAGGAGGGAGAGCACCTGCGCGCCTTCTCCGACCCCTTCTTCGTCTGCGGAGCGGCGCAGCGAGAGGGTCGTCCTCCCGCGCGCGCTCCGCCTCCTCCTTTTGCGAGATTACGTCCTCGCAAAAGGAGGCAACCGCTGCCCAGGCCTCCTCGCTCCCCAGCATGGCGTTGATCACGCTGGGAAGCGAGAGGTCCTGGCCAACCACCGCGGTCAGGCCACGGCGCAGCCCCGACCAGGCCGGGCACACCTCAAGGGTGTGCTGCGCCGTGTCCTCCGGGGCGCCGCAGTCGTGGCACGCCGGCGTTTCCTCCCTCCCGATCCGGTGCAGGTGCTTTCCGAAACAGCCATGGCCGGACAACACCTGCACCAGACGGAAAGAGAGGAACCCGTGGGACCGCTCGAGCCAGCTCCGCAGGACCGGACCGAGCGCGTCCAACGTCCGGCGGCCAAAGGCGGCGGTGGCGAGGTCCTCCGTCCAGTGGAGGACGATTGCGTCCCTCGCCTCCCGCCGCACGGCCTCCCGCTCCTCGGGGACGGGGCACTCCCCGAGCGCCTTCCGGCGCGCCGACCACTCGTACACTCTGGCGAGCACCCACGCCTCCAACTCCCAAGGAGGGGTGCCGGCCAGAGCGCACGCCGCCGAGAAGCCCACCGAGCGGTAGGCCCTCGCCACCCGCAGTGCAATAGCCCTTTGGGGCTTGCGGATGGCGGTTGCATTTTCCCTCCTATGGAGGGAATCCGCCCAGATGGGGGCCCCGTATAGGGCCATACTCTTCAAAATGCCGGCATAGAGGCGCCGGCATTTCGCCTTGGGCCCCCCCAGATTCGGGAGGAGCCACGAGAGGGCGTCCGCGGCCTTCAACAGGCGCGTCGACAGCCCGCTGAAATGCGGGCCGAAACGCCACCTGTCGTCCAGCACCAGGCCCAGATACTTCATCTGGGACTGGACCCCTATCCGGACGCCCTCCACGACGATGTGGGCATCGGGAGGGCAGCGCTGCCGAGGCCCGCGAAAGAACACGGCCTCAGTCTTTTGCAGCGCCACCCTCAATCCGAGGCGGCGGATCCTCTCCGCAACCAAGGATCCGCCAGCCGAGGCCAGACAGGCCGCCTCCCCGAAGTTCCTCCCCCGGGCAGTGAGGAGAGTGTCATCCGCGTAGCAGATGACACTCGTGCCCTGGAGGAGGGCTCCCCGCAGGAGCCAGTCGAATCCGATGTTCCACAGGGGGGGCCCCAACACGGACCCCTGCGGAACACCGGACTCTGCGCTGTACCGCCTCACCGCGCCCGTCCTGTCCGCGAGGACGACCTCCCGGTCCCCCAGGTAGCTGGCCAGGAGGTTCCGCAGATATTGGGGCACTCCGTGATACCGGAGCGCCTCCAATATCGTCGAGTGGGGGACGGAGTTGAAGGCGTTGGCAATGTCGAATGACACCGCCAGCACTCCGTCCCCCGCCTCCACCGCTTCCCTCACCTGGCCCTTGAGTAGGGCCAGCGCGTCGATCGTCGAACGCCCTCGACGGAAACCGAACTGGGCGTCCGACAGATCCGGCCCTACCCCCCGCAAAAGGCTACCCAGCCGGGAGGCGACAATCCCCTCGAACAATTTACCGACCTCATCGAGCAGGACGATGGGCCGGTATGCCGAGGGGGAGTCCACCGGGCGTCCCTCCTTTCGGAGCAGGCATAGCCGCCCCTCCTTCCACAGTCTCGGGAACCTCCCAGCCGCAAAACACGCGCTGAAGAGGTCCCGAATCCTGTCCTCCATTTCGGGGGCGGCGATCGCCAGCACCCGTGCAGGGACGCCGTCTGGTCCGGGAGCCGTCTTCTTCGCGCGGAGGTTGAGAACCCCCGCGCGAAACTCCGCCACCGTCACCGGGGGGACCTCCTCCTCATCCGGCGGAGCCGCCCCCCGCGGGGGATCCATCGTTGGTGGGGTGAAGTGGGTCCTGCGCGGAAACAGGGACCGGACCACCCCATCCAGCAACGACGGCTCGAGGGTCTCCGTCAGTGGGGGACCATAGGGGCGCAGCTGGTTCCGCGCCACCTTGTATGGCCTCCCATAGGGATCCCTGTCGAGACCCTCCAGCATCTCGGCCCACGCCGAGTCTTTCGCAGCGCCCATTGCAGACTTGAGGACCGTCGTCGCCTCTCGGTAAGAGGCGTATAGGCGGTCCTCCTCTGCCCGGTCTCGGTTTAGGGCGCTGCGCCTTCGGCTCCGCGCGTAGGCCCTTCTGGCCGCCACGCAGGTGGCCCTGAGCTCCTCCAGCTCCTCCGTCCACCAGTAGACGGCACGATGGGGGGGCGGACGGCGAGACCGAGGCATGCTGGAGTTGCACACCCCGGTCAGGGACCCCCTGAGCTGGACCGCTGCGGCGTCTACGTCCAGGACCTCCTCGACAGGGGGCGACAGCCAGTCCTGGAGAAAGGCCGCCTCCTTGGCTGCCTCCCGGTCCAGGCGGGTGAGTGCCCACCGCGGGAAGGGAGATTGCCCAGCGCGGGCCATCCCCCCTCCCCGCTGGGTGGAGATGTCGAACCGCACATAACGGTGGTCCGACAAGGTCTCCACCATCTCTACCCGCCAGTTGACGACGCGGGCGGCCAGCGCGGGGGTGGCAAACGAGACGTCGACCACCGACCCACCCTGCCGCCGCACGCACGTGTGGACCGCCCCCCTGTTTAGGAGGGACACACCGCACGAAGTTGCCCAATACTCGACGGCGCGTCCCCGGACGTTGCAACCTGCGGCCGTGTTGCCCCAGGCCGCCGACTTGGCGTTCAGGTCGCCCAACACCACGACGTGGCGCGGCGCCGCCCTCCCTACGACTGCAGTGAGGATCTCTAGGAAATCCTCAAAGTCCGAGAGAGAGCGGTTTGGGGAGAAATAGACCCCCACCAGGGCCATGTCTCCCCACGCGGCGGCCACGTATCCCGGTCCCCTCTCTAAGAGCGAGAGGGGAGGGGAGTCCGTGGAAGGCCGCGACACCAACGCCACCAGTCCGTCCCGGTCGCCCAGCCAACGGCCAGGGACCGAGTAAGGCTCGGCGACCACCGCCAAGTCCACCAACCACTCAGCCATGGTCTGCGTCAGCAGATCCTGGGCTGCCCTGCAGTGGTTGGTGTTCGCCTGAAGGATGCGATGTTCGACCCTATCCATCACTCGGACATCGCACCCCCCTCCGCAGCCGCCGCAGGAACGACGGTGCCAGCGGCACCAGCAGGCCCGTTCGCCGCCTGCGCTTTGCCCCGCTTAGGGGGAGGATTGCAGTTCCTCCCCCTCATAATATGGCCCGCCGGGCGGCCGCTGGCGGCACACACTGCGCAGTGCGGCGTGGCGGCCTTGCAGGCAGAGCGAACCTAACCTGAGCGAACCTAACCTGAGCGAACCTAACCTGAGCGAACCTAACCTGAGCTAACCTAACCTGAGCGAACCTAACCTGAGCGAACCTAACCTGAGCGAACCTAACCTGAGCAATCTAAAGGCGTAAGAATCGAGAGGACAACTAGGGTTTATAATACCAAAAAAGCAAAGCCAATGTTTCATGAGAAACTGAACCAATTGACAACTGAGCATGAAGTAATAGTAGAAATAGAAAAAATCAGAAACGTTACAGAGCTAGACGCAATAACAACCAAACTAACCAGGATTATTAAAGAAGTATGTGAGCTAGCAATGCCTATAAAGAAAACCAAAGAGTTACTTACCTTACCATGGTGGTCGGAGAGACTTGGGAAGCTAAAGAAGGAAGTCACCACGAAGAAACGAAGAATCAGATGTGCAGCTCCCGCCCGAAGGTCGAAGGTCGTTGGAGAGTACCTGAAACAGAAAAAAAAAATGAACTAGAAGCAGCAAAAGCCCAAACAGAAAGCTGGAAAGAGTTCTGTTGCAAGCAGGACAGGGAGGGGATTTGGGAGGGGATATACAGGGTTATAGGGAGGTCTACGCATAGAGAAGAGGATGTACCCATGGTAAGGGATTGGGAAGCGTTGAACGCGAAGAACTCCGTGAAGTGGATCACGGAAACCTTTTATCCGGAGGACCTACCTAGCGACGACAATGATTACCATCGTCGAGTTAGGATAGAGGCCGACAGAATAAATAAGAAGGAACAGAGCGGCAACGATGACCCACCCTTCACAATGGCCGAGCTGAAAACTGCGAGTGAATCATTTAACCCCAAGAAGGCCCCGGGAATAGATGGCCTCACAGCCGATATATGTAGCCGTGCCATATGTGGCGCACCCGAGACCTTCTTGGCCTTGTTAAACCAATGCCTGGGACACAGCTATTTCCCACTGGTGTGGAAGGAGGCCACGGTGGCAATACTAAGAAAACCCGGCAAAGTTGACTATTCGACGCCAAAGTCATATAGGCCGATAGGCCTTCTACCCATACTGGGAAAAATATACGAAAAGATGTTGGTGACCCGACTCAGGTTTCACATCTTGCCAAGGATGAGTACTCGCCAGTACGGATTCATGCCACAGAGGAGTACCGAGGACTCCCTCTATGTCCTAATGCAGCATATTTACAGCAAGCTGAAATTGAAAAGAATAGTTACGCTAGTATCATTGGACATAGAGGGGGCCTTCGATAGCACCTGGTGGCCGGCTATCAGGGTCAGACTGGCTGAGGAAGAGTGTCCGGTGAACCTGAGAAGGGTCATCGACAGCTACCTAAAGAACAGAAACGTTAGGGTCCGTTATGCCGGCGAGGAAAATGTCAAGGCCACAAACAAGGGTTGTGTGCAGGGCTCGATAGGGGGCCCCCTCCTATGGAATCTGCTACTGGACCCGCTCCTTAAGAGCCTGGAACGCAGGGGAGACTACGTCCAGGCGTTTGCAGACGATGTCGTGCTTGTGTTCGATGGTGAGATCGCAGCCGAAGTCGAACTAAGAGCCAATGCCGCCCTCGACCATGTTCGGACGTGGGGTGCCAGAAATAAGCTCAACTCGCACCACAAAAAACTTGTGCAATAACGATAACTAAGAAGCTTAAATACGACACCCCACGTCTGAGCATGGGGGGGGGGTCGACATAACTATGGCCAGGGAGATCAAGCTGTTAGGGGTCACCATCGACGACAAGCTGACATTCAACACCCACTTCTCGAACGTCTGCCGTAGGGCCATAGCAGTACATGGACAACTTAGCAGGGCAGCGAGGGTAAGTTCTGGACTGAACCCGGAGGTCATCAGAACAATATATGTGGCGGCAGTTGAGCCGATCATCCTGTATGCTGCCGGTGTATGGGCCCCGGCGGCGAGCAAGCTGGGTGTGGCCAAGCAACTGGCTACCGTGCAGCGCGGCATCGCACAGAAAATGTGCAAAGCCTACCGCACCGTCTCCCTGAATTCCGCCTTGCTACTGGCTGGGATTCTCCCCCTGGACCTCAGAGTTCTCGAGGTGGCGTCGTTATACGAAGCCAAGAGGGGGGTTCCCCAGCCGGTGCTGAAGGACAGGGAGGTGGAGCGGATGGCACCCGCACTGGAGTCCCCACATCCTGCTAGGCATATTGATTTGGAATTCGAAAGCCTGGTGGACCGTGAGCGTGTGGCGGCCAGCGCAAACCTGGAAGTGAGAATATGCCTCTTGGCAATATGCCGGCAACCGGCCGGGTAACCAGGGAGATCCGGAAGCAATCGGCGGCCAGCTTCGGGGTCTACAGCGACTCCATGGCGGCTCTCCAGACAGTGAAAAACCACAGCTGCCTTCACCCCCTGGCGGTGGAAGCCACGGATAACCTAACATCCATATCCCACCAGACCAAGGTAGTCCACTTGTTCTGGATAAAGGCACACGCGGGGTTTGAAGGCAACGAAAGGGCGGATCAGCTGGCTAAGGAAGCCGCCATGGACAGCAAAAGGAAGCCCGACTACGACATGTGCCCGATCTCATTCATCAGGCGACACATTCGTGTGCAGACGCTTGATGAGTGGAATCGGAGGTACACCTCGGGTCGGACGGCCTCGGTAACCAGGATGTTCTTCCCGGATGCAGTGGCGGCATACAGGAAAATCCGCAAGATAAATATTAACCGTGTAACATCTCAAATTATGACGGGGCACGGTGGGTTCTCCGAATACTTGAGTCGGTTCAAGTGTAAGGAGAGTCCATCGTGCATTTGCGACCCCGGGGTGAACGAATCCGTTCCCCATATAATAATAGATTGTCACCTCATAAAACTAAGGCTATGGTGATAACCATGAATTTAAAGTATGACACCCCACGCTTGAGTATGGGGGGGAAAGCATTGCCATGTCAACTGAAATAAACATTCTTGATCTGACTATCGACAGCGGCTTGACATTCAATAAACATCTGGCCAACATAACCCAAAAAAAGTTACAGGCTTATACAAGCAGCTGTCGAGGGCGGTCAAGGTCAGCTGGGGTCTCCACCCCGAAGTGATCCACGTCATCTACACAGCGGTGATATAACCCATTACCATGTATGCGCAAGCGCCTGGGCGCCAGCAACAAGAAAGTTAGGAGCCAGGAAACAACTGAACGCGCTGACGAGAAGCTTCGCGCTGAAGCTCTGCAAGGCACATCGGACTGTCTACCTAAACGCGGCGACGCTACTCGCTGGAGTGCTGCCATTGGACCTCAGGGTACGGGAAGCTGCTTCCCTATATGAGGCCAGGAGAGGGGTATTCCAGCTGGCGCTGACTGATAGGGACATCGAGCGAAGGGCCAAGTGGACCGAGAATGGCCATCCGGCTGAACATATGAGCCTGAATTTCATGAGCCTGATAGACGAACAAGACCTAGCCAATCACAATACCCAGCAGGTGCGGATCTTTACCGATGGCAGCAAGATTGACGGCAAGGTTGGAGCAGCACTCTCCTTCTAGCACAGTGCAGAGGAAACGAGAGCCGTCAAACTCAAACTGCCATCGTACGGCACCGTCTATCAGGCGAAACTTCTGGCCATATGCAAGGCCACAGTTGCCACTCTCGCAAGCACCCAGCAGAGCTTCGGGATTTAGAACGACTCATTGTCAGCGCTTCAGTCAATTACCAACTATGGCTGCCTTCATGCTCTGGCAGTGAAGACTCGCTCGAGCATAAAGTTTTTTTTTTTGGCCCTTGCCCAGGCAAAGCTTTGTCCTTGTTCTGGGTAAAATCCCATGTTGGACTCGCAGATAACGAGCGCGCCGACATACTCGCAAAAAAAAGCAGCCCTACGCCTTAAAACCCAACCAGACTACGATCCGTATCCGGTTTCATTCGTCAAGGGGCCGAAGGCCAAATCCGAGGAGGGTCTCTTGAGAAATGGTCACGGAGATTTTCTTCCTGGATGCGGAGGCGGCCTACAAAATCGTAAGAAGTGTGACATGGTCCGCGCTCGCCACTCCTTCCCCACACCTCAAGCCTCACCCCGCGCGTCACTATAAATAGCTCGGCAGACGACGCGCGGGCCTCCTTCGTCCTGCTCCAGCTGCCCAAGTTAAGTGCCGCCCTCTACCGGTCGGACTTCGCCTCAAAGCCTTCGCCGAACCCTCCCTAAGCTTAACTCACCCTACTCGCATTTGTCTTCGTGTTTAGTTTGTATTAAAATCTACCCTATTGTCAATAAAATTTGTATATTTTGTGTTCTGTGTGTAATTTATCTCCACTGAGTAGTTCCCGGTCGGCCACGTCTCTGAAACGTGTCCACAACGTTACAGAAGGTTGCGACTCACCACCACGCTTTATTTTTGGTTTCGCGTGGAAAATCCTCATCGACTTCCGCCGCCCAGGGAGACGACGGGGCGTGTCGGACTTCACCCAGTGTGGGTGACCTACCGACTAAACCACACGGTGTTCCCTCCTGCACCTGTAGCGTCGGGGGCTAGGGGAAACAGACAATTCGTCCGCGGCCCCCGACTGGTGATGACTCGTCGCGACGGGCCCCATCTATACATATATAGGGGGGGAATGAGGCGTTGGACTCCCCCCCATTGCCATTGAGGGGCGCGCGTGGAACACTACGAGCCACCGCCTAGAAGGGGGGGTGTGGCGGGCGTCCCCGCGTCCGCCACCCCCGGTCCCATTTAGGGAGGCTGTAGGAGGGCGTTGTCTGCCCTCCGCCGACGTCTCCCAGTGCGCCGGCTGTGGGTCATATCAGTGCTGGCACTCTCCCTACCCCGCTCCGCAGCTTCTGTGTCGCCCGAAACGTAGGGAGCCGTGCCTCCTCACGAGCCAGCGCTCGAGCACTGGCCGGACCGCACAGACGGTAGCGAGGCCGGCGGTAGGGCGAGAGAGCCTGTCCCGCCATTCCGCCACCAGAACTCGGTGGAGCTCTGACCGGCGCTGCACTATTTGTCGGTGCACCGGTCTCGCACCTCGCGACCACTCCTCCTCGCGCCACCGATACAGTGATGCGAGCGCTTTCGCCTCCAAGTCCCAGGGCCGGGATCCAAGTCCAACGCCTCACTCCCCCCTTATATTGACGCAGCAGGTGCAGGAGGGAACACCGTGTGGTTTTTAGTTGATAGGTCACCCACTCTGGGTGGAGTCCGACACGCCCCGTTGCCTCCCCGGTCGGCGGGAGTCCATGTGGATTATCCACCGAAACCAAAAAAAAAGGACGTTATCTGCCCTGTTCCTGCACCCTGTTCGGCGGGCGCGGATTACGCCAGAGGTACCCTAACATAACACCCTGCGATGGCGGATGTCAGTAAAAAAAATCCTAGCCTGAGAGATTTATTGATTGATTGATTAATCGATTGCTCGATCAAATGATTGATTGACGACTTATTGACTGAACGAAACTAACCTGAGCCAACATACCTGAGTTTACAGAGAACTGATTGATTGATCCAATGCTCTATTGATTTTCGTAAAAGTCAAAGTAAAATCTTTTGTTTCAAGTAAGTCAAAACTAGGTGCAGATAGACTGATCGATTTATTGGTTGATGGAACGATTGATCTTTCGATATATTGACTGATAGATCTATCGATTGAACGATTGATTAGCGAACCTAACCTGAACGATTTACTGATTGATTGTTTAATATACTGATTGATTGATTGATGACTGATTGACTGAACGAACCTAACCTTACAGAGACCTCATTGATCGATTGATTATTTTCATTGATGTGTGAATGTGAAAGAAGCAAAAGAACTATGCAAGAATCGTAGCAAGTGGCAGTCTATAGTTTCTGCCTACCCCTGTGGGAGAAAGACGTGAGAGTATGTATGTATGTATTATTTTCATTTCCGTTACATATTAAGTCAACGGTTAACAAGTAAAATTTCAATATTACAATATACTACCTCTAATACATATACAGGTGAGCTGTTCAACGGTGAACCATTAAAAAAATTGCACCTAGATTATGGTCGAGCTACCCAATGACTGATGCATGCGTGCGTCAGACGGACTGGTCTACTTAAAACCGCAATGGCTCTTTTTACATAATGCCATTACTATGTCTGGACTTTAAAAGAGACCATGATTCTCTGAGTTTGTTTGGATGTTTCTCCTCAGAGGTCGTCAGTTAGTAAATGCTGGTGTCATCTACTTAAAAAAAACATTGTCAAAAACACTTTTACAAATAAAAGTGTCCATAAAAGATCTATTTATATATCTATATTACATATATATCTCTTTATATCTATCTATTTATAACATTGAGAGCGATTATTTTGAAGACGTGACGCCTTCCGAAAAAAAATCTGTAATTTTTTGTCTTTATTAATATCAGCTATCCAATTAGAATTAGGAAGGGTAATGAGTGTAACGAGACTATGTATGTATGTGTGTATTATATTATGTATCGTATGGATGTTCGATCCTTTAAACCTAGTTCAAAAATTACTATATTTTTTGTGTACAGACTAATGTTCTACGCGCATAATCCAGTGTCGGTATAACATTCTTGGAGGTGCCTATTCGTAAACTTTTTGAACTTGACATAAAGGTGAATGTTGCCAGGGTACAAAATCGTTCGGTTGTGCTGTCAAAACCCTGTTGTTTATGTAATTTCAAAATAAAAAATTCAAAATTGCTTTTTATTGTGTTTGTAAACTAATAATTTCCGTGTAGAGGTAGTAAAACATATAATCGATAATGGGAACAGTACACGCTAAGGTAACAGTTCATATTGCATAAGATATTGTTACCCAAAATAAAAGTAAGGTTATTTGAAAACAAAAATCATAAAAAATATTTTCAGCTTTTTGGAACTGTATTATATTTAAACAGTTCCAAAAGCTAAAATTAGTTTTCATGATTTTAGTTAATAATATATAGTACCTGACCAGTGCTTCTATGTTCCATTCCATAGTTAAGTTTGAAGGCTGATTCTTATGGGTCAGGAAAAGTCTAATTAGTATTTACCTATCTAACAATTGGGAAACAATGCATACCTTCCTCATACATTGTAAGAGCTTGACTCAGACGTATATAAGGGGAGGGTTTAGGGAACACGGATGTGTAGGAGGCCCTTAGCCTAGGTATGCAAAATGAATCCATATCCATGTGACAAAGTAATCTCACATGGTGCCTGGCTGACACCAACCAACAATGGCTGTGAGGTGAAGTGGTAATAATAAAATAAGTTGAATACTTCATATTGTGCCCGTGCGGTCTGAGATTGTCAAGCTCACTTAAATGTTCTTGATGGTGGTGTTGGGTTCATTTATGCCCTACAATATGGTTGAGTCGAACCATGACGATACACACTTCATGCTCGTGAACGGGTGCTGTCTGTTGGGCTGGTCACCTCTTACTTGCTATGGAAATCCTTTTTTATATGTATAATGAAATCAAACTGCATAATTCTCAAGTTGTAAACTGATTAATATTGTAATTGTTTCTTTTTTTAAAAAAGAGTATCTATGGAGTTTCTTGCTGGTTCTTCTCCATAAGACCCACTTTTTAGAACTGTGCAAGTACCTATTTTAGTGGTCTAATTGAATAAAACATTTTGAATTTGAATTCTATACATATATAGATACTTAGTGTAACTATCATTTGCCTAAAGTTTTACTTGCATTTGATTAATACTTATTTGATATATACATTGTATACTCGAAAAATATATGTATGTTACTTAGTTTGTCTAATATCATATTATGTTATAAGATTTTGATACCTAATTATACCTTCACAGATGGACAGGGTTTTCTTTACATATTGTATAAGTATAGTAGAATACTAGCAATAATTAGTAGGTAATTTTATTTGTGCAACTTGCAAAACATAACAAACAACAATGATTGATTACTGTTTGGATGGTGACACTCTTACTACTCCGCTCTACTCTAATTGGTAAGAAAGTGAGCATCAACATGATATGTATCACTGTTCAGGTACATAATTACCAGTCAGGGTCATGGTCACGACCCCCCCTACCACCATATCATACACATTTAATTGATCGACCTCCCATTACTTAGTCACAAGTAGCTACTCTTTGACTATGACCCCCCCAAAGTATTTAGCTGGTACCGCACCTGTTAATTACAGACACAATGCAAACTTATATTGTGTTGTACTCGGGGGTTGATGAATTTGATATGTGATGCGATGTGATTATCATATTACAGCAAAACTTATTTTACATTTAATAAAACTTTAGGGAATACAGGTGTGACGGTAGGTATGTTATGTGAATGTGTTTGATAAGTGTTTTTTTTTCCATTAACTTGACTAGGTTATATGGGTACATAATAATAGGCTAATTGTAATTTTTTTATGTATATCTGTTGGGTTTCCAACATCAAATAAATAATTTCTATCTTACCAACATACAATACTGTAGAAAAAAAAATTTGCAATTTAGTGAAAGTTTATTCATGTAAATTAAAAATACAAGTTTATACAATCTACAAAAAAGTTATTGTAACATGTAGTTTGTGAGCTTGTGGACTTGTAACGTTGATAAATAGGGCACATGTGATTTGACATTCACTTAAAAAAAGGTATTTTGTTATCAGGCAGAGCCAGGGGACAGCGTGGGCGAGGTGGGTGGGGGTCTGTTTGAATTTGAGGAGCCGCTAGAGATGGACGACGAACCCATACCCAAACCTACTATCAAACTGAATGGAGTCCGTGTGAGTACAAGTGCACTTTGCACTGTGCAAGCTAGCACTAGTTAAGTACTGTCTGATGGCATGACACTGTGTGTGTATGTATGATACCCATACATACATACACGGTGTGAGCAATCAGTAACAGGGCGGTGTGTGTGTCGACAGGCGCGCGTGGACCGCGTGCACGTGGACGGACTGAACCGCACCAAGGACGACATCATCCGCAGCACCGTGGACGAGCTGTTCCACGCCACCGACTTCGAGGACGTGATCCTGCGCGCGCACAAGGTGCCGTCGCCTACACCACTCCAACACTGTTCAATGTTAATTATAAGACAGCTCACTGATAGCTTCTATATTACTGTTTAATGTATAAAATTGCCACTAAATATGTTACAGTAAAGATTCTGTAAAGTAAGTTATGTAAGTGTCGGTCCGACGCTTAGCCGTCAGGTTGTCGCAGCACCAGTTCTATGTATTATAGTATTATGTATAGCGTATAGTGTGTCGCGGCAGGTGCGGCGCGCGCTGGACGCGATGGGCTGCTTCCGCGACATCGGCGTGTTCATCGACGTGTCCTCGGGGCCCGGCGCCACGCCCGAAGGACTCGAGGTACACACTGACACACTCTCTCTCTCTCTCACACACACACACACACACACACACACAAACTAGACTGACGTGCCGTGTACTTGTGTTGCGCAGGTGACGTTCCAGGTGCGGGAGCTGTCGCGCATCGTGGGCGGCATCAACACGACGGTGAGCGAAAATGAGGGCAACCTGGTGCTGGGTGAGTGACCACTGAGTAACTGACACGCGCCGCGTAGCGTGCTGCACTGTGTGTGTGCGTAGTACATGGCGTGACGTGCCTCCGTAGGCGTGAAGATGCCCAACGTGTTGGGGCGTGGCGAGCGGCTGCAGGCCGAGTACAGCATGGGCTACCGCAGCTCGTCCAACTTCAGCATAGCCGCCACCAAGCCCTTCCCGCACAAGCCGCTCGTGCCTGTGTATGTAAAACACACACACACACACACACACTAACATACATACAACAATTGTCATCCTAACATCCATCTTCTCGAATTATCTTCATATCTTTGACCGCCATCTTTTCCACTTGCCCTTATATTTTTCCCCACTTGTTACTGTGAACATTTGACACGACACCTTAGTGTACATACAGTAATGGCGTCCCCTAGCACTCCACAAAGTTGTAGTGTAGCGTGTGTCGCGGACTGCGCAGGTTGTCTACGTCGCTGTACCAGCAGAACCACGAGTACCCGTGGTCGGGGTACCGCCTGCTGGACCGCGGCCTGCTCCTCGACCTCGCCTTCAAGACCTCGCCCGCGGTGAGACCACGCCTCCTCTAACTATGCAGAACTCACGTATTAAAACAGCTCGTTGCACAAATAAGGATGCTTTCGCATCAGAAATCCAATCCAAATGAGTGTCAGTGTTGAATGCAATCTTTCATCTCGCTTATTGTCTAAAATCTAGTGAGTAGTTGTCTTGCAAGATGTACATAGTTTTTTGTTGTGCAGACGCGGCATAACGTGCAGTGGGAGGGGCTGGTGCGCGACACGTCCGTGCTCAGCAAAACTACCAGCTTCAAGGTGCGCGAGAGCAGCGGTCAGTAACACTACACGTGCTGCACATGCTACACGTGCTACCGTTGGCGAGTGCACGTGCAGTGCGCGTAGCACGTGTGTAGTGTGCGGTGTCGCTCCTCAGGGCCGCAGATGAAGTCGATCCTGCGGCACATCGTGTGCGTGGACCACCGCGACGAGGCCATCTTCCCGACGCGCGGCACGTGGGTGCAGTTCAGCTCCGAAGTGGCCGGCCTCGGCGGCGGCGTCGCCAACCTCAAAACCGAGCTCCACGCGCAGGCCAACCACACGCTGCTCGACGACGTCGTGAGTCACGCACACACACGCGCGCGCACACACACACACACACACACCGACATCTACACGCTCGCATCTACGGGCGCAGGTGGTGCAGGTGACAGGCGCGCTGGGCGTGCTGCACGATGTGTTCGGCACGGAGCTGCCGGACCACTTCTACCTGGGCGGGCCCACCACGCTGCGCGGCTTCCAGCAGCGCGGGGTGGGGCCCCACAACGACGGCCAGGCCACCGGCGGCCGGGTGAGTCACGCTGCTGCACATATTGTATGCCATGCGGACACTACGTTTTCAAATCACAGATCATTTGAAATGTGTGATTGTGTGCAGGTGTACTGGGCGGGTGGGCTGCACGTGTACGCGCCGCTGCCGTTCCAGGGCGCGCGCGGCGGACTGGGCGCACTATTCCGCAGCCACCTGTTCCTCAACGCGGGCTCGCTCGCCATGCCGGGTGAGTGTGTGTGTGTGTGAGCCGTGTCACAGTGTAGGTGTGTGTCGCAGAGGGCGCGGGGCTGGCGTCGCTGGAGTCGCTGCGGCTGGCGCGGGTGTCGTGCGGCGCGGGTGTGTGTGTGTGTGTGTGAGCCGTGTCACAGTGTAGGTGTGTGTCGTAGAGGGCGCGGGGCTGGCGTCGCTGGAGTCGCTGCGGCTGGCGCGGGTGTCGTGCGGCGCGGGTGTGTGTGTGTGTGTGTGTGTGTGAGCCGTGTCACAGTGTAGGTGTGTGTCGCAGAGGGCGCGGGGCTGGCGTCGCTGGAGTCGCTGCGGCTGGCGCGGGTGTCGTGCGGCGCGGGTGTGTGTGTGTGTGTGTGTGTGTGTGTGTGTGTGTGTGTGTGAGCCGTGTCACAGTGTAGGTGTGTGTCGCAGAGGGCGCGGGGCTGGCGTCGCTGGAGTCGCTGCGGCTGGCGCGGGTGTCGTGCGGCGCGGGTGTGTGTGTGTGTGTGTGTGTGTGTGTGTGTGAGCCATGTCACAGTGTAGGTGTGTGTCGCAGAGGGCGCGGGGCTGGCGTCGCTGGAGTCGCTGCGGCTGGCGCGGGTGTCGTGCGGTGCGGGTGTGTGTGTGTGTGTGTGTGTGTGTGTGTGAGCCGTGTCACAGTGTAGGTGTGTGTCGCAGAGGGCGCGGGGCTGGCGTCGCTGGAGTCGCTGCGGCTGGCGCGGGTGTCGTGCGGCGCGGGTGTGTGTGTGTGTGTGTGTGTGTGTGTGTGTGTGTGAGCCGTGTCACAGTGTAGGTGTGTGTCGCAGAGGGCGCGGGGCTGGCGTCGCTGGAGTCGCTGCGGCTGGCGCGGGTGTCGTGCGGCGCGGGTGTGTGTGTGTGTGAGCCGTGTCACAGTGTAGGTGTGTGTCGCAGAGGGCGCGGGGCTGGCGTCGCTGGAGTCGCTGCGGCTGGCGCGGGTGTCGTGCGGCGCGGGTGTGTGTGTGTGTGAGCCGTGTCACAGTGTAGGTGTGTGTCGCAGAGGGCGCGGGGCTGGCGTCGCTGGAGTCGCTGCGGCTGGCGCGGGTGTCGTGCGGTGCGGGTGTGTGTGTGTGTGAGCCGTGTCACAGTGTAGGTGTGTGTCGCAGAGGGCGCGGGGCTGGCGTCGCTGGAGTCGCTGCGGCTGGCGCGGGTGTCGTGCGGCGCGGGTGTGTGTGTGTGTGTGTGAGCCGTGTCACAGTGTAGGTGTGTGTCGCAGAGGGCGCGGGGCTGGCGTCGCTGGAGTCGCTGCGGCTGGCGCGGGTGTCGTGCGGCGCGTGTGTGTGTGTGTGTGTGTGAGCCGTGTCACAGTGTAGGTGTGTGTCGCAGAGGGCGCGGGGCTGGCGTCGCTGGAGTCGCTGCGGCTGGCGCGGGTGTCGTGCGGCGCGGGTGTGTGTGTGTGTGTGTGTGTGTGTGAGCCGTGTCACAGTGTAGGTGTGTGTCGCAGAGGGCGCGGGGCTGGCGTCGCTGGAGTCGCTGCGGCTGGCGCGGGTGTCGTGCGGCGCGGGTGTGTGTGTGTGTGTGTGTGTGTGTGTGTGTGTGTGTGTGTGAGCCGTGTCACAGTGTAGGTGTGTGTCGCAGAGGGCGCGGGGCTGGCGTCGCTGGAGTCGCTGCGGCTGGCGCGGGTGTCGTGCGGCGCGGGTGTGTGTGTGTGTGTGTGAGCCGTGTCACAGTGTAGGTGTGTGTCGCAGAGGGCGCGGGGCTGGCGTCGCTGGAGTCGCTGCGGCTGGCGCGGGTGTCGTGCGGTGCGGGTGTGTGTGTGTGTGTGTGTGAGCCGTGTCACAGTGTAGGTGTGTGTCGCAGAGGGCGCGGGGCTGGCGTCGCTGGAGTCGCTGCGGCTGGCGCGGGTGTCGTGCGGCGCGGGTGTGTGTGTGTGTGTGTGTGAGCCGTGTCACAGTGTAGGTGTGTGTCGCAGAGGGCGCGGGGCTGGCGTCGCTGGAGTCGCTGCGGCTGGCGCGGGTGTCGTGCGGTGCGGGTGTGTGTGTGTGTGTGTGTGAGCCGTGTCACAGTGTAGGTGTGTGTCGCAGAGGGCGCGGGGCTGGCGTCGCTGGAGTCGCTGCGGCTGGCGCGGGTGTCGTGCGGCGCGGGTGTGTGTGTGTGTGTGTGAGCCGTGTCACAGTGTAGGTGTGTGTCGCAGAGGGCGCGGGGCTGGCGTCGCTGGAGTCGCTGCGGCTGGCGCGGGTGTCGTGCGGCGCGGGTGTGTGTGTGTGTGTGTGTGTGTGTGTGTGTGTGTGTGTGTGTGTGTGTGAGCCGTGTCACAGTGTAGGTGTGTGTCGTAGAGGGCGCGGGGCTGGCGTCGCTGGAGTCGCTGCGGCTGGCGCGGGTGTCGTGCGGCGCGGGTGTGTGTGTGTGTGTGTGAGCCGTGTCACAGTGTAGGTGTGTGTCGCAGAGGGCGCGGGGCTGGCGTCGCTGGAGTCGCTGCGGCTGGCGCGGGTGTCGTGCGGCGCGGGTGTGTGTGTGTGTGAGCCGTGTCACAGTGTAGGTGTGTGTCGCAGAGGGCGCGGGGCTGGCGTCGCTGGAGTCGCTGCGGCTGGCGCGGGTGTCGTGCGGTGCGGGTGTGTGTGTGTGTGAGCCGTGTCACAGTGTAGGTGTGTGTCGCAGAGGGCGCGGGGCTGGCGTCGCTGGAGTCGCTGCGGCTGGCGCGGGTGTCGTGCGGCGCGGGTGTGTGTGTGTGTGTGTGAGCCGTGTCACAGTGTAGGTGTGTGTCGCAGAGGGCGCGGGGCTGGCGTCGCTGGAGTCGCTGCGGCTGGCGCGGGTGTCGTGCGGCGCGTGTGTGTGTGTGTGTGTGTGAGCCGTGTCACAGTGTAGGTGTGTGTCGCAGAGGGCGCGGGGCTGGCGTCGCTGGAGTCGCTGCGGCTGGCGCGGGTGTCGTGCGGCGCGGGTGTGTGTGTGTGTGTGTGTGTGTGTGAGCCGTGTCACAGTGTAGGTGTGTGTCGCAGAGGGCGCGGGGCTGGCGTCGCTGGAGTCGCTGCGGCTGGCGCGGGTGTCGTGCGGCGCGGGTGTGTGTGTGTGTGTGTGTGTGTGTGTGTGTGTGTGTGTGAGCCGTGTCACAGTGTAGGTGTGTGTCGCAGAGGGCGCGGGGCTGGCGTCGCTGGAGTCGCTGCGGCTGGCGCGGGTGTCGTGCGGCGCGGGTGTGTGTGTGTGTGTGTGTGTGTGTGAGCCGTGTCACAGTGTAGGTGTGTGTCGCAGAGGGCGCGGGGCTGGCGTCGCTGGAGTCGCTGCGGCTGGCGCGGGTGTCGTGCGGTGCGGGTGTGTGTGTGTGTGTGTGTGAGCCGTGTCACAGTGTAGGTGTGTGTCGCAGAGGGCGCGGGGCTGGCGTCGCTGGAGTCGCTGCGGCTGGCGCGGGTGTCGTGCGGCGCGGGTGTGTGTGTGTGTGTGTGTGTGAGCCGTGTCACAGTGTAGGTGTGTGTCGCAGAGGGCGCGGGGCTGGCGTCGCTGGAGTCGCTGCGGCTGGCGCGGGTGTCGTGCGGTGCGGGTGTGTGTGTGTGTGTGTGTGAGCCGTGTCACAGTGTAGGTGTGTGTCGCAGAGGGCGCGGGGCTGGCGTCGCTGGAGTCGCTGCGGCTGGCGCGGGTGTCGTGCGGCGCGGGTGTGTGTGTGTGTGTGTGAGCCGTGTCACAGTGTAGGTGTGTGTCGCAGAGGGCGCGGGGCTGGCGTCGCTGGAGTCGCTGCGGCTGGCGCGGGTGTCGTGCGGCGCGGGTGTGTGTGTGTGTGTGTGTGTGTGTGTGTGTGTGTGTGTGTGTGTGAGCCGTGTCACAGTGTAGGTGTGTGTCGTAGAGGGCGCGGGGCTGGCGTCGCTGGAGTCGCTGCGGCTGGCGCGGGTGTCGTGCGGCGCGGGTGTGTGTGTGTGTGTGTGAGCCGTGTCACAGTGTAGGTGTGTGTCGTAGAGGGCGCGGGGCTGGCGTCGCTGGAGTCGCTGCGGCTGGCGCGGGTGTCGTGCGGCGCGGGTGTGTGTGTGTGTGTGTGAGCCGTGTCACAGTGTAGGTGTGTGTCGTAGAGGGCGCGGGGCTGGCGTCGCTGGAGTCGCTGCGGCTGGCGCGGGTGTCGTGCGGCGCGGGTGTGTGTGTGTGTGTGTGTGTGTGTGTGTGTGTGTGTGTGTGTGTGTGTGTGTGTGAGCCGTGTCACAGTGTAGGTGTGTGTCGTAGAGGGCGCGGGGCTGGCGTCGCTGGAGTCGCTGCGGCTGGCGCGGGTGTCGTGCGGCGCGGGTGTGTGTGTGTGTGTGTGAGCCGTGTCACAGTGTAGGTGTGTGTCGTAGAGGGCGCGGGGCTGGCGTCGCTGGAGTCGCTGCGGCTGGCGCGGGTGTCGTGCGGCGCGGGTGTGTGTGTGTGTGTGAGCCGTGTCACAGTGTAGGTGTGTGTCGTAGAGGGCGCGGGGCTGGCGTCGCTGGAGTCGCTGCGGCTGGCGCGGGTGTCGTGCGGCGCGGGTGTGTGTGTGTGTGTGTGAGCCGTGTCACAGTGTAGGTGTGTGTCGTAGAGGGCGCGGGGCTGGCGTCGCTGGAGTCGCTGCGGCTGGCGCGGGTGTCGTGCGGCGCGGGTGTGTGTGTGTGTGTGAGCCGTGTCACAGTGTAGGTGTGTGTCGTAGAGGGCGCGGGGCTGGCGTCGCTGGAGTCGCTGCGGCTGGCGCGGGTGTCGTGCGGCGCGGGTGTGTGTGTGTGTGTGTGAGCCGTGTCACAGTGTAGGTGTGTGTCGTAGAGGGCGCGGGGCTGGCGTCGCTGGAGTCGCTGCGGCTGGCGCGGGTGTCGTGCGGCGCGGGTGTGTGTGTGTGTGTGTGTGAGCCGTGTCACAGTGTAGGTGTGTGTCGCAGAGGGCGCGGGGCTGGCGTCGCTGGAGTCGCTGCGGCTGGCGCGGGTGTCGTGCGGCGCGGGTGTGTGCGTGCGGTTGGGGCGCGCGGCTCGGCTGGAGCTCAACTACGCGGTGCCGCTGCGCGCGCAGCCGCACGACGTGCACGCGCCCGGACTGCAGTTCGGCGTTGGAGCCAACTTCCTCTAGGCGTGAGTATATAACTATACACTATGCTTCCTCAATAACTACTACTATCTTGTCACTAATAAAAATGTAGTTCAAATGAAGAAAATATTATATTACTAATAGATAACATTCATCTTTAAATAACATGATAATTGTAGTGACCAATAACATCCATAAAAGTAATCACTAATCAAAATTGCAAATCAATGAACTTATTTTTAAATGGAGTAGCAAGCGAAAATTACTAAAGCGTTTGACAGTGTACAGCATGTGTGTTGCTTGCAAAAACAACTCGTATGCAATACCTCCGACTGTAGCTGTTATAGTTACTCGTTATGTTGATGACAACATGCGATAATGTACATAACAACAAAGCTGTCATGATTGTTGTGGGTAGTGTCGGTATTAATGAGGGGTCCCCCAAGGCTCTATTCTCGGACCTATATGTAATTGTTGTTGGTAAATAAGAACGCAACCATATTTATTCTACATTTTATCTGGTATGCTATGTATGTATGTTCCATAGATTTGCTAGTTGGCAACACTGTTTTTTATTGTTATAGCTTCTCCCATTTTTGTGAACAACTGAACAATAAACGTTTTCTAATTTGCATTTTCTGTTCTCGTTATTATTTCACCGTTATTATCAACATGGTAGCAGAGCGTGGTTGATTAAAACTAGCGGAAGTAAAAACGCAGTAAGAACTAAGAAAACCGGCCGGCGTGTATATTGTTCGACAAACATTTTGAGGTTATCCGGGGCGGCGTGTTCAGTCAGAAATCAGAAAATAAATTTTTAGTTACGCAAAGATGTCGACGAATACAAGTCACAATCCGTTCCACATTGATAGACTTGTCGGAAGAGATAACTATGCAAGTTGGAAGTTTGCAGTCCAAGCATATTTCGATCTCGAAGAATTATGGAGTTGTGTCACTGGTACTAATACTGACCAAAAGAAGGAAACCAAGGCAAAATCTAAGTTAATATTACTATTAGATCCAATCAACTATGTACATGTACAGAGTGCAACTACATGTAAAGAAGTCTGGGAGAGTTTGGAACAGGCTTTTGATGACAGTGGATTGTACAGGCGAGTAGCCTTGCTAAGAGACCTGATAACAACAACTTTAGAATCTTCTCGAAGCGTAGATGACTATGTGAACAAGATAATGTCGACCGCCCATAAGCTCAGGAATATTAAGTTTAATATTGATGATGAATGGCTTGGCACACTGATGTTAGCCGGCCTACCTGAAGCTTATAAACCTATGATAATGGGACTGGAGAGTTCTGGCATTAAAATAAGTGCAGATTCCATTAAAACGAAACTACTGCAGGAAGTTCAGTGCTCAGATAATTCAGCATTCTTTACTAAGAAAAAGAATGTTCAGGTGAACCAACCAGGTTCAACAAAGGTTAACAAAGGACCCAGATGTTATAATTGCAATAAGCATGGACACTTTGCAAATAATTGTCATGCTCCGAAGAAGAAGAACTCTGGAAATACAGATGGAAGTAAAACTTTTGTTGCAGCATTTTCAGCACATTCTCAGACAATGAATCCGGACCTGTGGTATGTAGACTCTGGTGCCTCCATGCACATGACAAACAGAAGTGAATGGATGTATGATGTCACAAGCCCACCAATACCCACCATAACTGTTGCCAGTAAGACCCCGTTACCTGTACAAAGTATGGGAAAGGTTAATTTATTGTTAAATGGTGATAAAAAAAGTAAAATTCAGGTAAGACAAGTTCTTTATATACCCAAACTCGCTGCAAATCTATTATCAGTAAGTGCTATGGTAAAAAATGGTTGTGAGGTAAATTTCAGAAATAATGGCTGTGATATTTGTGATAAAAATGGAAAGATCCTGTGTTCAGCCACATTAATAAACAACTTGTACTTACTAAACACCCACAGAGAAGTATTTTCTAACCTGTCATGTTCAGATAACTTAAATAATGTTGTCCTGTGGCATAGACGTATGGGACACCTGAATTTTTCAGATATGCACAAGTTGCCCGAGTGTGCTGAGGGAATCCAGCCATTTACAGATAAAAGTAATGGTATTACATGTACCACCTGTCTCACGGGAAAACAGACTAGACTGCCCTTTAATAATATTGGTTCAAGAGCTTCACAACCATTACAGCTGATCCACACCGATTTATGTGGACTGATGGAGCAAGAGTCTCTGGGAGGTATGAAATATTTTATCACCTTTATAGGTGATTATACAAGAAGAGTTCATGTTTATTTTATGAAAAATAAATTAAATATTCTAGAAGTCTTCAAAGATTATAAAAATAAAGTTGAGAATGAACATGAAAAAAAAATAAAAGTTATTCGTTCAGATAATGGAAAGGAATATTGTAATAGAGTTTTTGAAAACTTCTTGAACAGATATGGAATTGAACATCAAACAAGTACTCCGTACTCACCACAGCAGAATGGTCTTGCTGAAAGAATGAATAGGACCCTGGTGGAAAGAGCAAAATGTATGTTGTTTGATGCTCATTTGTCAAAACAGTTCTGGGCTGAGGCACTAGCAACAGCAGCCTATATCATTAATAGATCACCCACTAAATCGATAGAGGGTAAAACACCTATGGAGCTGTGGACTGGTAAGAAGCCCAATTTGTCTAATATAAAAATTTTTGGCTGTGAAGTTATGATTCAGATACCTAAAGAAAAACGCCAAAAATGGGACTCCAAATCCCGAAAATTACTATTTGTAGGTTATTGTGAATCTACTAAGGGTTACCGAATACTTGATCCGGAGACAAATAAAATTATAAAGAGCAGAGATGTCGTATTTTTAGAAAATGTCGAAAAGTATAATAATAGCATTTACTTACCTTGTGCATCCAGCAGCAGCCCTGAAATACAGCCACATGAGAATCCCTGTAAGGAGGAAATAGAGAACAACACCGATCATTCTACAAGTGATGACTATTTTTCTGAAGATAAAGATGATTCATCTTACATACCAGAGCAGTCAACTGTCCTTGAGACACCAATACGTAATGTGAATTTACGACCGCGGAAAGCTGTCCAGTATGCAGAGATAGATGATCATGATGTAAGTTACTTTTGTCCAATACTTGATTTGAATGATCCTCAGACAATAGATGAAGCTTTTTCTTCTCCACATGCAGACCAGTGGAAAAGGGCCATGCAAGAAGAATATGACTCCCTGATTAAAAACAAAACTTGGTCATTGGTAGACTTACCATCTGGCAAAAAGGTCTTACCATGTAAATGGGTTTTTAAAACTAAAACAAATGAGAAAGGGGAGGTTATCCGTTTTAAGGCAAGGTTGGTCATTAAGGGTTATGCCCAAAGAAAAGGAACTGATTATGATGAGGTGTATGCCCCAGTGGTAAGATATACATCAGTTAGTTTTTTGATTGCACTAGCTGCCAAGTATGACTTAGAGATGTTTCAGATGGATGCTATAAGTGCTTTTCTTCAGGGTGACATAGACACTGAAATTTATATGTCACAGCCTGAACACTTTAAAGAAAATGCTCAGGTATGTAGATTACATAAATCAATCTATGGTCTCAAGCAAGCTAGCCGGCAATGGAATATTAAATTGAATAATATATTAATCAAAATAGGCCTGCAAAGATAGAAAATTGATCCCTGCATTTATTATTTGGTAACTGAGTCTATAATTATATTTATAGCAGTTTGGGTGGATGATTTTTTGATATTCACGAATGATAAAAATACTACAACAGAAATTAAAGAAAAATTAAAAGAAGAACTCAGTGTGAAAGATCTAGGTGAAATGAAGCAATGTATTGGTATAAATATAAATAGGAACCGTGAGGCAGGTGTAATAATGATTGACCAAGAAAAGTACATTAATCTGGTGTTAGACCGTTTTGGTATGTCTGAATGCAAACCAGTTCATACTCCGATTGAGGTGAATGCAAAATTTTATAAAAATCCTGAAGATGGAAATAAAAATATCCCATACAGGGAAGCCGTAGGATGTCTTATATACCTAGCACATGTTACACGACCTGATATTACCTATGCAGTCAATAAGCTGAGTCAATATAATAATAATCCAGAAAATCAACACTGGCTTGGAGTTAAAAGGATCATGAGGTATCTTCAAGGAACAAAGAACCTAAAGCTATGTTATGTCAAAGATGACTCAAAGGAAATTATTGGTTATTGCGATGCTGACTGGGCTAGTGACCCACTGGATAGAAGGTCGTGCACAGGTTATTCTTTTCTATTTCAGAATGCTTCTATATCTTGGAACTCGTGCAAACAGCAAACTGTAGCACTCTCAACTGCGGAAGCCGAGTACATGGCAATGGCAGCTGCGACTCAGGAGGCTTTATGGCTGCGGCAATTACAAGCAGAACTCGGTCAGGGCGTAGACAGCGCTCTACTCATCCACTGTGACAACCAAAGCGCTATAAAACTAGCGTCATCAGACTGTTACAAACCAAAAACTAAACATATAGATATTCGTTTACATTTTCTTAGAGAAAACATTGTGCAATCTAAAGTGAAGTTTCTATTTGTAACTGGTTGCAATATGGTAGCTGATAATTTAACTAAGGGTACTACACTTGAAAAACATTTGTATTGTATCAATAAAATGGGTTTGCGTTCTGTGGGGTGTGTTGGTAAATAAGAACGCAACCATATTTATTCTACATTTTATCTGGTATGCTATGTATGTATGTTCCATAGATTTGCTAGTTGGCAACACTGTTTTTTATTGTTATAGCTTCTCCCATTTTTGTGAACAACTGAACAATAAACGTTTTCTAATTTGCATTTTCTGTTCTCGTTATTATTTCACCGTTATTATCAACAATTGTAACTAATTCCTGATCTTGTTTTGTTTTTCAGTGAAAATAAACTGCCAGTGAGTACAGGCTGTTCGAAATAATGTTAAACGTGGAGATTGTAAATATAGTAGCAACGTGAAGTAAATCGTCATATTTATTGTTTATTTGTTTGCAATAAACTGTTAAATTGGACTGTGTCACCGTTATTCCGTCCTCCCACCGTGTCCCTCCCCTGAATCAAGAAGTAATGTAATAAGTAAAGCTTTCCTGCCTTTAATTACCTGCACTAGTCAATGAATATAGTATGTGTGGTCATTGGGTTGCAATTCCCAGGGTGACTGCAAAAAAAGTCTGAAGGCCGAATCATGAAATATTTAAAGGATGAATTCGGAGCATGGCGCCGAGAGCACGCTTTTTTGTTTTAACGTGGCGTTCAAAGGGTTATTGACTAAATTATTTTGCATCCTACCTACCCAATTTCTTACAATGCATGTCGTACGTAGTGCGAATTACGGAACAACATACACTCGGCTGTGCCCGTTGTGTGAGTCACACGGTTTCTTCTGCGCTCGCGATTTAAATTCAAAATCCAGTTGAAATCCACATCAATACTATTGTGCTATATATGAACTTATAGTGAAATATCAGTGCATAAAAACTGTGCATATACATTTGAGTGAAACATAGTGGTCGAAGCGTAATCAAAAAAATAAATACAGTAAAAACGTGGTCTCAATGTGTCCGTGCTGTGATCCGTGACATTGACAGAGTACGCAAGGTCACAAAGCATAACGTTCGACGAACATAATTTATCAACAGCATCTGTGTTTCGGACGCATAGAGTAACGTACGCCTGATCTAGCGGCGGTACGCAGCGGTTGGCGTGACACTGGTTGGAAGTTCGAGCCTGGCCTTCGCGCAATTTCGCTTTTTGCATTTTATTTTTATTTTTCTCAATAAATTATTAAATATTTTGTTAAATAAAGAACTTAATTATGTTAAAGAGAACACCCCCCAATAAACCAACAGAAATGCTTTATGATTCTGAGCCAGAAGTAAATTCGGGAACACCAAAGAACCTCTCTAATATCACTCAGAGGTTCAAACGTAAATATCCACACACTGAAGATTTAAACGATTTCTTGGGGGAGATTAGAAAAATGATGACGGATTTTATTGACAGTCAGGAGTCTAAGCATAAAGCATTAATGAGCACAGTAAATGATATAAAGAGCCAAAACAATGAAATACAGAAGACTACCCAATTCCTATCAGACAGATATGATGAACTACTGCCCAAAATGGCTCAACTAGAAAAAGAAAATAAAGAAAAACTAGCTTACATACAAATATTACAGGAGAGAATAGAGCATTTGGAGACGTCGTCTAAATCATCTAGCCTGGAAATCAGAAATTTACCGCCATCCAAAACAGAAAACAAAGTTACACTCTCCGAGACCCTAATTAAAACTTGTAATGTACTGAATGTCAAATTACAACAATCAGAGATCCGAGACATCTACCGCCTGAAGTCCAAATCTGAAAAGATTAGTGGTACCATAGTAGTCGACTTAACTACAGTTATTGCTAAAGATAACTTTCTGCAAGCCTATAAAACTTACAACAGGAACAACGGGAATAACAAATTAACCTCAAAAGATATTCTGCTAGACGGTCCAGCAAATCCAATCTACATATCTGAAAGTCTTTCAGCCAAAAAGAGACGATTATTTTATCTCGCTAGAGAGAAAGCAAAAACACTGGATTATATGTATTGCTGGATTTCATACGGAAAGATCTTTCTGAGAAAAAAGGAAGGTACTCCTGCAATACGTATCGACTCCGAAAAGGATCTCTTAAGCAAGTTAAAAGTAAACTTCGAATGACTACATGTTAATATAAAGCAAGTCTGTCTTCCCATGATTATAATTATTTGCATGCTTTTTTGTTATAAAACTCAACTAAGTATAGTCAGAATTATTATTGAAATCCTTCTACACTATTTTAATCTTGTTGTGATTAATATTTCTAAAAACATACAGACATACACACATACATACACATATCATCTCCGCTACAAAACAAACCCTACATACACATACACTTATTATAAAAATCTAACTTATACACACTTACCAATTAAAATTTATTTAAATACTTTCCGGGAACAATTCTTCATGCAACGCGCACAAAACCTATGCATATTATGTGACAAGAAACGGTTTACGCAGTATCAATTTATTCTACACCGATTTATAACTCAGAAACAGGCGTTGTTACATAGGCCAACCACTAGCATCTATATTACACTACAAGATTTAGCATTTGAACACATTCTTATCCAAATCAAAAATGATAAACTTAAATTCTATATCTAATGAAATAGATGCTATTGGTACAGCTCCGTGTTATACTTGTAAACCGGACCAATGTGATAGTATATTAAATGTAACAAGTAATTCAATAACAATATTGCATATAAATATCCGCAGCGTAAACCGGAACTTTGATGAATTTAACGTATTTTTACACAGCATAAACATATTACCGGAAATATTAGTTCTATCAGAGTGTTGGCTGAGCAAAGCTCCAACTATCCCTTTAATGGACGGTTACACAAGCTATTATACAAGACTTAGCATTAATCAAAATGACGGTATTATTATCTATGCCAGATCAACACTACCACACATGGTGATTGAATCGCATGTTACAGATGCAAACTGCTTAATTTGTAAAATTGATACCATTGATCTTGTGATTGTTGCCTTGTATCGTCCCCCTTGTAACCGTAACGTCGATAACTTTCTGAATGCACTAGATAACACCCTCACATCCATATCAAAATATAAGAACATGGTGCTCATTGGTGATATTAATATAAATATTATTCCAGCAGATTTAAATCAACAGGCAAATGAGTATCTTAATTTGACAGCTCTGCACGGTCTTCTACCTACCCATAATCTGCCAACTCGAGAGAAGAGCTGTTTGGACCATATTTTATTAAAATCAGACTTGAAAACTGTCTCATTGGTGTTTGAAACTTTTGTAACAGATCATGCGCCTGTTCTAATCAGTATTGAACCCACATCTAAATCACCCAAGCGGAATAATACTATAGTTAAAGTGGACTACCCATCTGTTTTTGCAGCTGTCTCTAACGCTGATTTCACCCCAGTAATGAGTATATTTGATCCGGAAGAAGCGGCTGATGTGTTGGTCTCAATGATTAGGGCTATTACCCTAATACATTCTATTACGCAGCACATTCCTTCAAAACATCGGATTCTTAAACCATGGATAACTAATGGTTTACTGCGTTGTATCCGTAATCGTGACTCAATGTCTCGTAATTCGCAGAGCGAGCCCGAAAATCATATTCTGAAAGTAACCTATATCAGATACCGCAATTTCTGCAATAAGTTACTTAAAAGACTAAAACAGGCATACGAAAGAAATGAATTCCAAAAAGCTCAAAATAACCCTAAAAAAACCTGGAAGGTTATTAAAAATATCACAAACTCAGACTGCTCAAAAACCTCTTCTAGCGAACTCTTAAGCATGAACACTGATGGAAATGTAGCAGTTAATACGGTTAATAACTATTTTTCTAGCATAGGTAGAGAACTAGCCCAAAAATTTGGTTCCAGTCCCGTAAACCCACAACTGCACGACGAACCTCTCACTCCCAATTCCATTGTACTTATGCCGACAGATGAACGTGAGGTTGAAGCCATAACCCGGGGCTTACGTACAGACACAGCTGTTGGTTGGGATTCCATCTCAGCTAATTTGTTACAGAAGTGTTCGGGCACCCTCGTCCCAGTAATATCACATATATGTAATATATCAATGTCAAGTGGCATTTTCCCGAGATCTTTTAAAAGAGTCATTGTTCATCCAATCTACAAGAGTGGAGACAGAGACAGTGTTAATAATTATAGACCAATATCAGTATTGCCCGCCATGTCTAAAATCCTTGAAAAGATATTAAATACTCGTCTTGTTAATTTTTTGGAAAAAAATAGTATTTTAGCACCAAACCAGTTCGGTTTTAGACATGGAAAATCTGCGGAGGATGCCGTGACTTCTCTGGTAGATCAAGTTGTTAAATCTCTTGATAGCAAGCAGAGATGCTTAGGCATCTTCCTTGATCTTACAAAAGCATTTGACACTGTCTCTGTTCCACTCCTCCTAATAAAGATGGAAACGATGGGAATCCGTGGTTATGCTCTCCGAATTTTCAGAGATTACTTATCTGAGAGAACCCAGTACGTAAAAATAGATTCTTTCATCAGTGATGATGCCTGTCTAGATTTTGGTGTACCACAGGGTTCGGTCCTTGGACCTACCCTCTTTCTCTTATACATAAACTCTTTATGTAAAATTAACATCCCTAATTGTGTCATCTGTACCTATGCAGATGACACTGCTTTGCTCGTTCATGGAAATAATTGGGCCGAGGTGTTTGCTAGAGCCGAACAAGCCTTAAGACGTGTTATGCACTGGCTGTCCAAAAATCGCTTAACCCTTAACCTTAGTAAAACCACCTACCTAACCTTCTCCTCGACAACATCTACTCAACCATCAGAAGACTCGTTTGCTCTGAAGGCTCATTCTTGCGAGCCAAGTAATTTACTTGTTCCCTGTAGCTGTCCTATCTTAACTAGGTCATCCCAAACTAAATATCTTGGTATCAATATTGACAATTTGCTGAGCTGGAAATTTCACCTAACCACTCTTACTGCCCGTGTACGTAAAGTGATCTACATATTTAAAAAATTGCGTCACTCTGCTGACTTCAGAACTCTTAAAACAGTATATTGTGCATTGTGTCAGTCAATATTGAGTTACTGTATTTCTGTTTGGGGTGGAGCTCCAAAAACTCACTTTTTGACCCTGGAGCGAGCACAAAGAGCTGTACTTAAAGTAATGACGTTCAAGCCCTTTAGATATTCCACCTCTCAACTTTATGATAACTGCCAAATTCTTACCGTGAGACAGCTCTTTGTGCTTGATACAATTGTCAGAAAGCACATTTCTGTGGAGTATGACGCAAATTTTGCTAAAAAACGTCGGTCGTACAAAGTATGTCCTACACTAGCCTTTAGAACCTCTCTGGCCGCTCGTCACCACCACGTGATCAGCGGACACCTCTATAACGCTATAAATAAACACTGCAACATTTATCCATTGTCAAGATTCGAATGCAAAAAGAAAGTATCCAAATGGCTTCTGGCGAAATCCTATGCTGAAACTGAAGACCTTTTAAAATTATCAATGCTATAATTCGCTCGTACTTTGCTTTATTAAATGCTCTTTCCCTTCCCTCTTCTTCATACATATATGCTCGCGCTCTACACACACACACACACACACACACACACACACACACACACACACACACACACACACAAGCGCGCGCGCGCGCACGTCTGTCTGTCACCATAAATTAAGTAAAAATTGTAATTTTATAATATCTATAGTTAATTCATAGTATACCAGAATAGAAGTCATTGTATGGAGACTCACACAAACTGCACCTAGCATTGTTTAACCATTTAATTACGAGGGCTCTGGTACCCAAAACTCAAGTTCAATCTTACCTTGGGTACCAGTGTTCAATTATTTGTACCTACATCAACACCTGTATTAGTGCATAGAGTTTTTGTCTCTGTAATGTATTTTATATGGAATAAATTTTATTATTATTATTATTATTATTATAACTGAAGATAAAGCGCAAAACAAGTTCTGACTAGCCAAAACATGTGTCAGTTGACAATACAATAGTTAATTATTTTACTTTTACAAAGTGAATATACTTAAACGGAATTCAACTAAATACATAACAATCAGATTAACCACTGCACTACGACGATAAATTGCTGACGCTGAGGTTTGAACTTACACTAACAAATTACAAAGTAGTTACATAATGCAGGTGTGCTGTCTGGCTAATTACAATAGAGATAAACCTAAAACAAGTACCCCGACAAATTTTGGTCCTTCGAGCCGGATCAAAAATTGTCATTTTCATGGTACTTAGCATGGTTTCGGTATGTTGAAATACTTGCTACTTACACTAATTACCAGTCCTACCCATTATAATTAAGATTATGTGAACTAAATAAAAACTGAAGCTGGTTTCATAGTATTCTGTAGTGTACAGCCTTCATGTATGATAATGCCGTTTGGCGCCACATATCTTTGCGCCCTCCCTCTCTCTGAGAATGAGTGATAACACTTATCCTTGAACAGTCAACATGTGATTTTTTTTACTAACGTTTTATATGATTCTTACTTAGTGAATATTTTTTTACATTATAACAACAATTATGCAGATTACGCAGAAGAATTATGCACTAATTCGACGCGTTAGATAATATTAAATAATATAAAGTGTAGTCAGCGATAGTTCCTATTATTTATTTAAGATTTTTGATTTTTATGGTAACTACCCTGGTACAGTACAGGTATGATGGGCACGGTGGCCAGTGAAAATCAGCGCTTTGTCATGGTCTTGTACCATAACAAAGCATTATGCCGAGTGGTAACCTTTTAAGTCACGGACACGACGTGCAACAGATTAAAATATAAATTATGTTTGTAAATTCTAAGTAGATATTTGTTATTAATTATATCTGTTAGCACGGCTGTTGACAATATGCTTTTTCTTTCTTTCTTTGTCACTTACAGGGGAGGGAGGGTTAACGCCATTGACTAGACAGAATAACTAGTTTGCTCTGCGAATGCCAGTGCACTAATGTAGTCATGGTCATGTACAAATATTATTTATGTTCCATAACTTTTCAATTTTAATAAATATGAATTATTGCAATAAAATGTACATAAGTATGTATTATCATTTTGTTTGAGTAGGTACTACCTACGTATGTACCTCATCACCAAACTTGTTGCGAATTCTTTCCCCAACTTCTTAGCTGTGACTATGACTATACACTTGTAGTGATCGGCTTCCAGTGTAAGCTAACAACAATACCCAATCCCATACCCCATACATAACATACGTGTGTGACGTCACTACTTCACTATCTGCTGCGCGTACGTTCAACGGTCGCAACAGCATCGACACGGTTTTGTCAAAGTTATTCGTAACTAGTTTGAAACTAAAAGAATTAATATTAACGCAGGTACACTAACCATTTAGTGTAGAGGTTAAGATACCTCGCCAGTACGAGGTGCTGTACCTCGTTACTGCCGTTGCACCACGTGTCGTGGGTTCGATTCCCACTTAAGGCAAATATCTATTATTGTTTTTTATTGAGTAGGTCGGCAAACAAGCAGGCGAGCCACCTGATGGTAATTAAGTCATCATCGCCGCCCATGGACACCTACAGCACCAGAGGAGTTACTGATGCATTAACGAGGTTTAAGAGCCCCTACGGACTGCAGACTGCCAAAACTGCAGTAATCAAGGGGGAACTGACTTACGCACAAAATTCGAATCACACCCAGGTTCTTTACGATAGACTCCGACGTAAGGGTGGTCGCAACCTGTCAGACTCCGAGAGGTCCTACCACCGAACCTATTATATACCTATTTGTTTCAGGATCCAAGGATATTTTGTTTCGCATTTAGGTGTGCTTTGTATCCGTTAATTGTTTGTTCGTAAAGTCTCCCGCGACACATGGTCATTCCAAGGTGCGACAGGTATCATTAAAAAAAAACAGTAACAATAGTTCAACGGCTAACGAATGAAGAGTCGTCGGTTTGCAGCTTACTTATATATACGAGGGCGCGCGGTACATAGTACGCACAAGTCGCGCGAACACGCGACTAATCACACGCGCCTCTTACATTCATAAAACATTTAGAAAGGTTTTTATTATTTTTCATGAAAATTCCTCAAGATATTATTTTTAGAATTAGCTTCGGCGTGCGATATCTGAAGTTATAAAGTAAATACCTTTCCCGTGTATTAAACATAAACAACACACCCAGAATTTGGAGTCAAGAGTAGATTGTGATAAACTCCAGTGGAAGGCTCAAATTCAGAGACAAATCGAAGCGCAAACTTATACTTCCATACGTTGTGGAACTCAACATACGTAAGCATCCTGCAGTCTGCATCACAGCGAAGACGGGGACCTTCTGTGCGGCGCCATACCTACCTACATAGTGTAAGTACTTATCCTGTGAAATAATCCACTGAAATCTGTGCATCAATGGACATAATCACTTCAAAATTTTCCTACTCAAACAGTGCCAATTTAATGATACATAGAATGAGATACTGACTTATCACAGTAATTGCGCGCGATACGACAGACCGTACCTAAATGCTCAGACGTAAGCAAGAGGCCTCACCGCACCGTCCCATCCTTCTGTTAGATATCTGGATATATGCGTAGGTATATATCTAGCTAGTACTTGCAAAAGTACAGCTAAGTAGTAAATACATTATTAGATGAAATACAGATAGATAAAATTAGTTTCACAGCTGACCGCGGTTTAAGATAGAAGCCGAAAAAATTTAAAAGGATAATATGAAGTTGTTCTATTTGTTTACAATGAAGTAGTGTATCATTAAGTATTCCTGGGAGTTCGATTATAATATCCATCCACCGGTGTCCTCTGCTGAGCATTCCGCGCGTCGAGCTCCAACTTTATACTTAGTTGTGTAAGTTTACTTACTACGCTTTTCGCCGGTAATTAAAACATGAAGTGATAATCAATTTAGGATGAGCAAAGTTAAAAATTCTGAGGTGCACGCCTTGAACTCGAATTGAGGGACCCCGTGTACGGCACGCTTATGCTGTCCTTACTGCCGCTCTGTGTCACAGATTACTTTGAGATACTAGTATCTGCCGCTGAGGCGCAGACCACTATCTTCATTGCTGTTCTACTTAAAATCGTGTAAGTAGATACATATACGTATAGCCCAGTCACGGTAGGACTAATAGTAACTACTAGCTATATGGTATTTTTATATTAAGTAGTGAAACTCCGTTTGTTCCGTTTTCAAGGTACGTGAAGCAATATGTATGTGAAGTACGTTTCAATGTCGCCATTTATGACAAATCACGACATTTGCAAAGTTTGTTGGATGATGTTGTGATTGAAGATGCAATAAAAAATGCGTGTCCTCGAAATAAATAACTTTTCTAAATAAGTAAGTAAAAGACTATTATTCTTATGTACCTACATAGAATAAATCTCTTGAGTAGGTGCCTACAATCGATTATTAGGCATTACTCGAATGCCTATTTTTTGCGCATAAAAAGCCAAATTTAATATTATTAAACGATAAAATTGCAGTATGCAAACCGATTCGACTCAAAGGACCAAATAGCTATTATTCGGATTCCCATAACGTTAATCTAGGTTCCTACGCTACCATTTTGTCCAAAATACTTCACTGGAAATAAATGTAAGCGAATGCAATTTTTGATAAAATTACCAAGATTTGAACGATTTTCCAATCTTTTATGTCCAGTGAAGTAGTAATAGACGAAATAGTAAAGTAGGAACTTAGATTGTCGGTATCCAGCTCCAAATAATAACATAATTTGATAGAATATTGTCCGGATTGCGATTTATTTTGGTATTTCGTTTTTGTGGGCAATTTAAGCTCCGCCGGACCCTTAAGTTATAGGTTAATATTGTTGATTTCGTTAGGGAATTCTCATTAGCAGGCTCCCTTAATTTTGAAGTTTAATAAAAGAAAATAAACTCTTCTCCTCCGTCCCCTATTACATAGTATAATGAATATTCAATGTAACATAAGTTAACTTAACATTTGTTTAATGTAACTTACTTAGGTAGATATTGGTGTCAGCAGCGATGTGTTCAGGCACGGAGGCGGGCGGCGGCGGCGCTGCGCTGTTGCCGCAGTTCTATGCGGGGCGCGAGCTGCTCATCACAGGCGGCAGCGGCTTCCTGGGCAAGGTGAACACAGCCCACGTTATATCAACAGTGTATCTACAATATACTTCCTAGAGACAGGTGTACCGTGCACTAATCATTTTCATATAGATGTGTGGTAGGACCGCAAATTTTTTTTTTTTAACTTTCTCGCAATGTGGTTTGCAAATGCTTGTGTTAAGAGTGGGTTCACGTCGCTAGTGCAATGGGTGGGTTTCGAACCGGCAACCACATGATCGCAAGTCCGATGCCCTAGGCATTAGGCTACCGCCACTTCAAGTATTATATAAATAAATTATCCGTGGAATATGTTTTTAAGTAGGTACTGTTTACCCGCACGCTGAAAAGAGAGAACAGTTATCGTCACATACGTGACCCTGTCAAGAAAACCCAGCATTATGATTTTCCGAAAAAACAGACAGACAACACTACATAACTAACATTGTGTAACGTTACTACCGACTCGCAACACATTGCGCAGGTGTTGATAGAGCGGCTGCTGTCGACGTGCCCCGAGGTGCGCGCGCTGCACGTGCTGCTGCGCCACAAGCGCGGCGCCGCGCCCGCCCAGCGCCTGCAGCTGCTGAAGCAGTCGCAGGTCGGTACTCGTGTAACTCGTCGAGCTCGCAAATCTCGTACCACAGTTTTGGTGGAAAGTATCCGAAATTAACACGGCGAAGAAAAAACTGTTATTCAGCTGAACATTAACTTCAGTTTATTCTTTCTGATAAAATTGCAGGCATTTGACGGTATCCGGGCGCGGTGTCCGTGGCAGCTGAACAAGCTGCGCGTGGTGTCCGGCGACGTGTCGCTGCCGCTGCTCGGACTGAACGCGGGGGCGCTGGACCAGCTTGCAGAGGTGTCGGCGTAGGGCCATACTGTCCGTGGCAGTAGTTTTACCGATAGCAAGGATTTGAAATCGACGCCTGCGTTCTAGCGTTTTGCAATACTTTTACTGCAAAACACTTTTTTACTTACATAAATTATTTTTATTTAGATGTGACAGTGCAGTTGTGTTATTTACCTACCTACGCTGTGTGTGTAGGTGTCGGTGGTGTTCCACAGCGCAGCCACCATCAAGTTCTGGGAGAGCCTGCGCACCGCGGTGTACCACAACGTCAACTCCGTCGTCGCGCTCATGGACATCTGTGACCAGCTGTCCAAGCTAGAGGTATCCATTCTCACTTAGGTCCATGAGGTCGGGCTACGGGCCCACGGCATTATTCGGCAGAATAATGCTGTGACACAAACAAGATACTTTGAAGAACTTGAGTAGTCTTTTTCTATTTACGGGGATAAACCTTTAAAAGGCGAACGGTCTTCGAAGATTAGACCGGGATATTTTTACCCACTACAATAAACCGGTATCAACACATGAAGGAGGCACGGTATTCTCTTAAAAATACATCTCAGAAGTCCGCCTGTGCAACGCTTATTAGGGAATCCTAATCTGAGATATCCCTGGGGACTTGAAGAGTTCCAGCGTGATGATAACGATTCCACGATATTCTCGTTCAATGTTGTTGTCTCGCAGGCGTTGGTGCACGTGTCCACAGCGTACAGCAACTCGGAGCACCAGCAGATAGAGGAGCGCGTGTACGCGGCGCCGGCGCAGCTCGCCAGCGTGCATGCCCTGCTGGACGCGCTGCCGCCCACACTGCTGGACAACCTCACTGCCAGGTGCGTGTGTTACACAAAGCGGGCTTGTGTGGCATCTGCGGCCGGAGTTGAAGCCGAAAATGCAATTTGATACATTTTTATGGTGTACTAACTATACCTATACAACGATAGTTACATAAATTAATTCTAATTACATAAGTGAATTAATAAATAATTAACTAAATTAAAATACGTTGCAGGTACATATATCCGAAGCCAAACACGTATACGTTCTCGAAGGCGATGGCCGAGTCCGTGATCGCAGAGCGCCGCCGCCGAAGCTACGCCGCCGCCATCGTTAGGCCGTCTATAGGTGAGCGTCTGCATGTTCATCCAAAGGCATCAAGAGTCGCTGTTTGTTAATGTGGTCAATAAGTAGCACCATGTACTGCAGTGATATCGTCGTACCGGCACCCGCGGCCGGGATGGGTGGAGGGGCTGGCGGGCCCCAGCGGGGTGGTGGCGGGCGCGGGGCGGGGGCTGCTGCACGCGTTCCGGCTGGCGCCCGGCGCGCGCGCCGACCTCGTGCCCGTCGACGTCACGGTCGACACCATGCTCGCCGTCGCCTGGGACCTCGCTACAGTCGCCACCGACAAGTATCACCGATTGTTACTGTTCCTACTATTGCATTGTGCTCGGAGTATGCTATTACAGGTGGATGCTGTATACGACGATCTTCAAAGAGGGATCTACAGGGTGATATTCTTGTCAACTAAATAATAGCTTAGAACAGCGATATTTAGTTCATACCTAACTACTTATGTTGGCTTCTGCAGGCTTACTCTTGAAAACATTATAATACCAATCCAAACGTGATCCGATTCCAACGTCAATTTGGCCGTCGGGTGATTTCGTACTCTTGAGCACAAATCCGTTAACCTTGTATCGGCATCCTGATTGGCCAATGGGTGGGTCGTTTCCCAATCCTATTTAGTTCACTCAATCACCGCGCAATATTGAAACAATTTGGCGCTAGTCTCGGATTCAAGAGTACGAAACTTGACGAAACGGCACAATTCCAATGTCGATGTATCGTAATTGAGTTCAAGAGCAAGCCCCCAGTTGGTCAGGTGTCCAACAGAAGCAAGGTGGCTGTGAACGTCCAGTGTTTCTCAGTGATCTATAGTCTATATAAATATTTTAACTTCTTAGTTATGAACGAAGAATACCTTGTGGGAAAATCTAATAACCATTGCTTCAATCCTTCAGGAAACAGTATCAAGGAAACTATATTAGCAAAGTAATTTGAAGCGGCGCTAGCCTAATGGCTACGGCTTCGGACTTGGGATCATGTGGTTGCCGGTTCGAAACCCACCCATTGTACAACCGACGTGAACCCACTCGTAACACAAGCATTTAGCTTAGCACTAGTAATGTGCGCACCGCATTGCTAATAATCTTTTTTTTAAAAAAAAAAAGCATGTCAAATGTGTGGTTTTATTATCAGGGATGCCACTATGTACCTATCTGCACCTGTATAGATGTCTTATTCGTTCAAAGCTAGAGTTCCCCTTTATAATATGGGACTTATTATAAAACAAAACACAGGTATTTTGTTCATGTCTTGTGGTTCGGATGTAAGTGACGGCGACGGTGTTACCGTGCAGGCCGGGCGAGGTGCGCGTGTACAACTCGTGCAGTCAGGAGCACCCCATCCGGTGGGGCACGTTCGGCGCTGCCGTGCTGCGCGCTTTGCGGGACCATCCCTTCCACTGCGCACTCTACTACCCCTGGGTCATCGCAGTCAACAGCAGGTGAGCCATTATACATTATAAAGTTATGTTAAATAGCAATAGGAGCTACGAAGGAAATCTTTATATGGAGCTGCCTAGATGATGGATACAAAGATGGGAATAACATACTTTTTTACATACTAGTTTTGACTGACACGGATCAATTATTGCCGGAAACATTTTGATTAGGTACTTAACTTTCTGGGCTGCTTTTTATTTTAAAATTGTTTCACAGTTTGGTGTACAAGATGGCGGAGCTATTGTTCCAGACGACGCCGCTGTACATCGCTGATTGCATCGCCAGGGTGTGCGGCGTTAAGATGCAGTGAGTACCGATAAGTACTTCGGACGGGACCCATACAGACCCGCTACGCTATTGGACTGTCCTTCAGATAGAAAAGGTTAGGTTAACTATTAACCACACTTGCCTCGTGTTGGCAGCGTACATACCTACGCGTTCAAAAACTTTGTTAAATCCTTTTAGACACTAACTGTTATGAAATCGAATTAGTTATAGTTTATTAGAGAAGAACTGCTGAATTACTTGGTAACCATTAAGTAGGTACTTACTTGCCGCAGATTGAGTTTAATCACGGTGAGTCAACGTATTCGCGCAATGAACCGCGTGCTGTCGTTCTTCGCGACGCGCGAATGGTTCTTCCACACAGACAACGTGCAACGACTGCGCGAGCGACTCACGCGCAAGGATCGGGAGATATACAACCTGGACATCAGGACCATCGAGTAAGATTGAAATGTTTTTTTTTTGTTGTTGTTATCTCCAACTTTAAAACTCTCACGAACTGTAAACTAGTGGTTAGGTGGAGTAAGCAATCCAATATTAAAGAACACGTTCTGGGTCTGGCTGTCACATTCACACGCCGTAACAGTAAAGTGTATAGACGTGTTCTCGGTTTTGGTTTCATACGATAAAGACTAAAGTAATCATCAGTATAATACCGTTTAGTTAGTTACAGTCACCTTAGGCCGAAAGGATGCTATTGCACTAATCAAAGTCACCCTGTAGATGTTTAGCCATAATGACGTAGGTATATGGTTCAACAATAAGTGTTGGTATGTGGAACAGCTGGGAGGCGCACGTGCTGAACTTCGTGCACGGCGCGCGCCGGCACCTTCTGCACGAGAGCGACGACAACCTGCCGCGCGCCCGCCAGCGCATGACACGGTGCTATAGTATAAGCAGACCTTTCTTAGTTATAAGTACAATGCATCCGCAGAACATTCAAAATTCAAGTCCCAATACTAAGAAAGCAACATAATTGGAAGGAAATTGTTATAGAACATTAATGTTACATACTTCCCACAAAATGTCTATATCCTACTGTTTTAATTAAAAGAAGCTGAAAGAACAATTGCTAGAGTCCGCAAGTATTCGAAAAAATATGGTCCTTTGGTCATAAGTGTAAGGAGGTACGCTTATAACAAAAGGGCCATATTTTGCATTTAAGGACGATATAGTGTCTACCCCAAGTTTGACTGGCTGGTGACTAACCTTAGTTTGTAGTCTACGGCTCGGCAACGCATCAAAAACTATGATGCAAGTGTCCATCGACAGCGGCGACCGCTACTTGCCATAATGTAGCTGCTGTGCTCCGCTCGTTTGCCGACATAAGTAATAAAAAACATACCTTCATTTTTATTGGATAATGTTGCAGTTTGCGTGTCGTACACTACGTGGTACTACTGCTGCTGATCGTGCTAATGTGCAGACTTATACTGTTCCTGATCTCCAACTGTCCAAGAAGATGGTGTCCTTACCTATAGCCAAATAAGTATTAAGGGTCCAGCGGAGCTTGAATTGTCTACAATATTGAAAATTGATTATTGATTGAAAATTGTGAACATTATTGTTTCAAATTGTGTCATTATTCGGATTCGGATAGGTACCGTTAATCTAGGTTCCTACCGTACCATTTCGTGTATTCTATTCCATTCTACTTCACTGGAAATAAACGACCGAAACTTTGTTCCGAACTTGGTACCATTTATTTTGTTGTTACGTTTGTGTGGGAAATTCGGTGCGCCGGACTTAATACCGAAACTGGGACCCAGTACTGTAATTAATAACTATTATTTAAAATGTAGGCACCTACTTTTTTATTTAGATTGAATAATATATAGGTGCGTCACGATCTCAACATTCGATGTAAAAATATTTCACATTTGTATATTCGTTGGTGTTCTCATTCATATTAATTGAATACTTATTTATTATTGGTATTTGTGTAGCAGTTGCATAGTGGTGTATTAGGAGTGGAATATCAACACGGCACAAAACTTTGTATTTAGTATCTTGAAAATTATGTGGAAATGGGATAAAAATAATAACAAAATATAAGTTAGTATTAAAAATATAAACATGTTTTATTTGTCCCAGCTATAGGTCTATCACAAAGAGACGTAACGTAGTCTATCATTATCATTGACACTCGATGTCGTATGTAGTTAAGTACTGGCTACTCCTTATCATTCTTGGATAGATTGAGGGATAGATTATTAATAATTTAATATATTACGAATGTGGTAGAGCTAAAATACTAATTCATAATTTGTAAATCGCGACCACCTTCAAGAGTGAAACGAAATGTTAGTGAAACTGTCACCCACACCATGCTACAGCGCAAAGAGTAGAGAGAGAGTGTAGGTGAACCGATTTTGATAATTCTTTTTTACTAAAATAACTTTATAATCTTAGCATGGAAAATGCAAAAAAAAAATCACAAAAAGATAGATAAAAGGTAAGGTGGCATCGTACGATATCGAACTAACTGTAAAGTCATGTCGGTTGAGAAACAAGATAACTTGCTTTTCAATAGATGTCGCCAACGTCACCTTATGACGTAAACTCAGAATGTGAAGGCAAATTTCAATCAGGCGGGTGGGGTTCGCGGTGGCTTAGCGGTCAGAGCGTCTGGAATATCTAACCAGAAGACGCGGGTTCGAATCCCGCCCGCGATTGAATTTTTCCTTTACTAAAATAACAAATTCTTTTTTATTTGAAAGCTGGTGCTTCCCGTCTGGTCCCATTTCAATTCCAGTCTATGGTCAACCAATATATATAATTCCAGAACTGGTCAATGGTCCAGTTCTGACAATGGCATTCATTTTTTATCGATAGCACCTAAGTGGTCAGAGGTGGTCCCATAAAAAGTTGGTCAAGTTCTGATCCCAAAATTTAGAACAAAATGACAATAACACGTAAATGATAACGTCGTCTAGGTATGCGTAAAGTTTTATTCGCTACTAAAAATGTTGAAATTAAAATAACTTTTAACAAAATGTAAAACCGCCTTCAAAAACATAAAAATAATGCAAACATAAAATAACAGTTTCGGAAGGCGGTAGCGAAAACATTCAAACCAAATCGAAGGCACCGACTTCCGAAACTGTTATTTTATGTTTGCATTATTTTTATGTTTTTGAAGGCGGTTTTACTTTTTGTTAAAAGTTATTTTATTGTACAACTGTTTATTAATAAACTCTGATATATTTGTCTGGTCCTTGGTCTGATCCAAGAACCTTTTTTATGTCTGGTCTTTATGGACGATGTCAGACAGAGTGAAATGTTGACAAAATGAAAACCCTAACTGTATGCTTTGTAAGATAGAAATATAGAAAATTTGTTTATTCTGTAATTCTAACAGTGACAACCTGTGTTATTGAATATGGGTCATTAATCTCATTCATCTATAGAATAGAATAGAATAGAAATAATTTATTGAGTAAACATTTTTTGGTATGATAGTTTAAACTAGGTAATACAAAGTATAAATTAGTTACAATATAATACATGTGCCTGAACTAGGTAATCCTGTGTTTCAGGCGAAAAGAGCTATTAAAGACTTAAATAATCACAAACTAAATACACAATAATAATATACGTGTGGCACTCGGGGACTGCCGCGGTAAAGCTATTGCATAGCGTTTTTTATCAACTTATGTAATACAACCAATGCCACCTAAAGGCGGGTTGCTGAACTAAAGAGACAAACGTGTTAGGTTTTTTTCGTTACGGAATTTCTGGATTCGGTCCCCACGCTCAAGGCCCGCGATAGAAGCTATGCAATAGCTTAATAAAAATAAATTATAAATAAACCGAAGGATAAGTCATCATTAAATATATTAATTAACAAAAAATAAATTCCCTAATCAGGTAAAACATAACAAAATCAATAATTAATTTTACTTTAGAATATTATTTTATTGATTATATTTTAAATACCTATAATCGATAAAAATATATTTTTAGCAATGTCTATAGGAACGGAACGTACCTACTTATTTTAACACTGGCAACGTTCCACCTAACGTCAAATAATAAATCTGTGTGTTACGGAACTCAGAACTGCAAATCCACTTATTTGATTATGATTAATTTTATTGTTATAATAAGCTGAAAGTTTCACGGTTGTGTAGTTCATTTACGTGTACGTTACTGGATTTCACTATACAAGAGGTAAGTTTACAAAAAGCTTGTTTATTGTGATACATTCTTAATATTTGGATGTGATTGTCATTCCATTGATATAATATTTTTGTTTTGTGCCAATCCTGCTGAGTAATTTCTGGCTTAACCTAGGCGGCCAGCGCGGGCTTTGTTGTTCCAAACTTGTCAGCGTGCCAATTTCGGCAGAGCTGTAACTGCGCGAATATTGCGTTCTGTCTGTCATCGTGCCGTATGGGCTAAAGTTGAATACCAAACCTTGCGGTCGCCAAAGCAGAGGGTTTCAGACTTCAGAGTACTGCGGGGGGCAAGGTCGTCGCCTTGCACCCTTGAGTTCCGATTTCCGTGCACAAACAATGGATGCGGACAATGACTTGCGTAGCTTCGTGTGACCCATATATATATAGCAATACGATTCACTGTTTACGCCGAAACAATTAAATTGTAATTTGTAAATATTAAGATGTTGGATGAGATTGAATTTATATTGTTATTCATTTGATTGATACTACTGCTGCTTGTGAACACTGAAGGTATTTAGCCACTTTATCTTATTACTGTTTATTTGCCACAAATGATCATGCATATTTGATGTCCCTCACTTCAACCGGGCAGGTGATAAGTTCAGTTTCCAGTGCCAGCCTCTCTAGTTTAGTAGGTATCAGCTCACATAGCATTATATCAGAGCTTGAGTTTTTGATAAATCACTGATAAATAACATAACTTTATGAAAGTAAACATTGTGAAAAACCTGCTAAGTACACCTCGAGAGGTCTCAGTCTGTTCTTAAAAGTATGTGTTTGACAAATTTTGCACTGAAGCTGAAGAACAACTGTTAATTAATGATGACAGAGTGATTCTGAGTTTACTTCCACTGTAGTAAAATAGCTGATCATGTAACTGCATTTCCTTCAATATACTTATTACTGGTCAGGTAGTATCCTACTGAAGGCAGGACTGCCATCAACTGTAGCAAGTTCTATTCCAAGGTACACACACATCTCAGAAATGATTGTGTGTGTTATTAACAGTGTTGGGCAATAAACATAAAATTTCAATCAATTAATCAATTGATAAAAAAAATATTTTCAATTAATTTTATTGCATCCAAATGAATTTAATTCAATAATGAATATTAATAACAAAATTTAAATTAATTCAATTGCAATTGATTGAAATTTTAATTGTTTAATGTGCAATGAATGCCCAACACTGGTTATTAATTTATTATAATTTGTCTGCATGGTGAACAAAGTGATTTTATCTATGGCATGTGAAGTCTGCCAACCCATACTAGGACAGCATAGTGAAAGATAGCCTAACCATCTCATTCTGAGTGGATACCCTAGCCTAGCAGCAAGGCAGTGAATAGGTTGCAGATGATGAGATGGAGGATGAGGCCATAGGATGGAGTGATGATTGTCATATAGAGCAGTAGTGTATATGTGTTGCAGGTACATGGTAGCTGTTTGTGATGATGTCACTGAAGCCCAGAAACGTTGACTTCACAGAGACATGGGCAAACCTCAAGGAAACGGTAATGAATGAATACATATATATAATTAGCATATATTAAGTGCCCCTCACAATCTGATCACAAGTACATAATTTACTGAAAACCTTGATACTTTATTTTTCAAAATTTTATATTCAAGGATTATTAATTTATTATACTTTAACTTCAAGTTAATTTTGCAAATGTACTTCCAATAGCTATAATGCATTATGACTACTACTGATTACCTTTACCTTGTATATTCCTGAGAATTTTCCAGAATGTTTAACTTTAATATGTTTTGTTTTTCTGCTCTTGCCAAATTATTCTGTGATGTTTGTTTCTGGTTCCTGAAATACAGTTTACACTAGTTTGGGGACCAGACTCAAACTCAAACTCAAATTTTTTATTTCAATTAGACCATATTCAGGTACTTTTGAAATGTCAAAACTACATGCACGGTTCCAAATAGTAGGTCTTATGGAGAAGAGCCGGCAAGAAACTCCGTAGATACTCTTTTAAATAAATAATTGATGTTCACAGTTCACATATTTTTTATTCTATCAATGTGAGTATTGTGGAGTTCGATGTGAGTGATAAAAGTAGAGGATTCACATGTATTGTAGGAGCCCTTTTATGTTAATAAAGACATGTAATTGGCCTACTGATGATTAATTTGTGTCTACCTTAATTAATTGTGCAGTTTGTCTTCCTAAGCAATAAATAAAAGCTTTGTTGAGAACCTGCATGAGTGCTATAAATGTTGTTGGACATTTGTAAACAAGTGTGTAATGTTGTGGTAGGTGGCGGGGGTGGTGGGGCTGCAGGCGGTGGAGCGCTCCGTGTGGAACACGCGCTTCTCGGACGTGTACGCGCTGTGCGTGGCGCACCCCGAGCCGCTCGCCGACAGGCTCTACGATGAAACCAGGTCAGTGCCAGTGGCTCACTCCAATTTTTATTCCCATGCAGTTGACGTTTTTGCCATAAACAAGCAAAACAAAAGCAAATGTTTTCAGTACATGACCCCACCCAGTCAGGGCCAATTTCCTGTACCATGTCAACATTTAAAAGAACTTGCATACTATATTTTGTTGTCAGGAACTTTCTAGAGGAGCACGTGTCGGGTCTGCTGCAGCGCGTGCGCGGAACATCCTCGCTCGATAACAATGATCATAATGATGGACTTCTCACTAGGTGAGTTATATTATCATCCACTAATAATTTTGTTAAATGTGGCTAGAGGTCAACAACCTGTTGCAAGTAACACTGTGATACTGTATGGCGGTGTGTTGTGTTCAGGTACGTGTCGTCGTGGCGCGAGTACAGCCAGGGCGTGGAGTACCTCAACAGCCTCTACTCATACCTCAACCTGCAACACGTCAAACGACAGAAGGTACAGTACACGATCACACCCACACACTCCTACACACACACACTCACTCACTTAGGGAGGTATTTGACGAGGCACTTATTTTTTTGTCTGTAATACTTCATCATAAACCCATCTGTATTAATCTATATATTTAAAGAAAGACGTAAATTCGGAATGTGAAGGCAAATTTCGTCCTGGCGGGACTCTGCGGCTTAGTGGTCGTAGTCGTTGTATTGAAACAGAAGACGCAGGTTCGAATCTTGCCTGCAGTCGAATGTTTCCTTCACTAAAATAATATTCGTAGGATTATAAAACATTACAAGGATGCAAGACAATGTCGTACCCGGCAGGTGTCCGACGCGGAGATCATCTACGGCTCGTCAGCGACGGTGACGTGCGCCGAACACGACGCGCGCCAGCTCGAGGTAACTGTGACACACACACGCGCACACATTCACATACTGCAGTACGTGCGACACATTCAATACGTGACACACGTGCAGTGCGTGCGACACGTTCATAACGTGAGACACGTGAGAGACATGTAATACATATTACACGTGTGACAGTTATTGTAACATATATCAACATGTGTGTGCAGGTGGGTGAGCTCGGCCTAGAGATCTGGGAGCGAGTGCTGGTCAAACCCCTCGCCAACGCACTCACAGGTAAAGTACAGCCGTATGCCCAATTACACTTTGGCGGATAGCTGCTCATGTATAACAAATGTTAATAGTTTCTCTTACTACAGGGGAGTCACTTAATTAATTACAAATCTAAACTTGTAAGATGTGAACAGTAAACATGGTGGATGTTCATCGTAGCTCAAAAACTACTCGTCAACAAGTGAGGTGTCTTTAAACTTTTAAAGTAAAACTGTTATAGACAACAAAAAAAATAGATGATGTTATAATAAAAGCAAATATGTAATCTTAACTAATGATGTCTTTGGTTTTATCTTGATCTACAGAGTATCGTACTTATAAAGTATCACGTAGGTATACTTAAGCAAGAAATCGAATATAATGATAGTTTCAAAACTAATATGGTCTGTGATTTTGTTACCATTGGCGCCATCTGTTAAATTGCCGTGCTAGTATGGTGGTGTGTTGAAAGCAACTGCTGTGTAGTTGGAGCTAACGCAGTGTGTGTGTGTGTGTGTGTCAGGTCGCATCGTGAGCGCGCTGGCGGCGGCGCGCTCCGCCCCGCCCGACCCCGCGCACGCCGCCACGCTGCGCGAGGCCATCCACTCCACCGTGCTCGTGCGCGCCTTCCGCGTGCGCGCGCCGCTGCAGCTCTACCAGGTACACCACTACACACACACACACACGCGCACGCCGCCACGCTGCGCGAGGCCATCCACTCCACCGTGCTCGTGCGCGCCTTCCGCGTGCGCGCGCCGCTGCAGCTCTACCAGGTACACCACTACACACACACACACACGCGCACGCCGCCACGCTGCGCGAGGCCATCCACTCCACCGTGCTCGTGCGCGCCTTCCGCGTGCGCGCGCCGCTGCAGCTCTACCAGGTACACCACTACACACACACACACACGCGCACGCCGCCACGCTGCGCGAGGCCATCCACTCCACCGTGCTCGTGCGCGCCTTCCGCGTGCGCGCGCCGCTGCAGCTCTACCAGGTACACCACTACACACACACACACACGCGCACGCCGCCACGCTGCGCGAGGCCATCCACTCCACCGTGCTCGTGCGCGCCTTCCGCGTGCGCGCGCCGCTGCAGCTCTACCAGGTACACCACTACACACACACACACACGCGCACGCCGCCACGCTGCGCGAGGCCATCCACTCCACCGTGCTCGTGCGCGCCTTCCGCGTGCGCGCGCCGCTGCAGCTCTACCAGGTACACCACTACACACACACACACACGCGCACGCCGCCACGCTGCGCGAGGCCATCCACTCCACCGTGCTCGTGCGCGCCTTCCGCGTGCGCGCGCCGCTGCAGCTCTACCAGGTACACCACTACACACACACACACACGCGCACGCCGCCACGCTGCGCGAGGCCATCCACTCCACCGTGCTCGTGCGCGCCTTCCGCGTGCGCGCGCCGCTGCAGCTCTACCAGGTACACCACTACACACACACACACACGCGCACGCCGCCACGCTGCGCGAGGCCATCCACTCCACCGTGCTCGTGCGCGCCTTCCGCGTGCGCGCGCCGCTGCAGCTCTACCAGGTACACCACTACACACACACACACACGCGCACGCCGCCACGCTGCGCGAGGCCATCCACTCCACCGTGCTCGTGCGCGCCTTCCGCGTGCGCGCGCCGCTGCAGCTCTACCAGGTACACCACTACACACACACACACACGCGCACGCCGCCACGCTGCGCGAGGCCATCCACTCCACCGTGCTCGTGCGCGCCTTCCGCGTGCGCGCGCCGCTGCAGCTCTACCAGGTACACCACTACACACACACACACACGCGCACGCCGCCACGCTGCGCGAGGCCATCCACTCCACCGTGCTCGTGCGCGCCTTCCGCGTGCGCGCGCCGCTGCAGCTCTACCAGGTACACCACTACACACACACACACACGCGCACGCCGCCACGCTGCGCGAGGCCATCCACTCCACCGTGCTCGTGCGCGCCTTCCGCGTGCGCGCGCCGCTGCAGCTCTACCAGGTACACCACTACACACACACACACACGCGCACGCCGCCACGCTGCGCGAGGCCATCCACTCCACCGTGCTCGTGCGCGCCTTCCGCGTGCGCGCGCCGCTGCAGCTCTACCAGGTACACCACTACACACACACACACACGCGCACGCCGCCACGCTGCGCGAGGCCATCCACTCCACCGTGCTCGTGCGCGCCTTCCGCGTGCGCGCGCCGCTGCAGCTCTACCAGGTACACCACTACACACACACACACACGCGCACGCCGCCACGCTGCGCGAGGCCATCCACTCCACCGTGCTCGTGCGCGCCTTCCGCGTGCGCGCGCCGCTGCAGCTCTACCAGGTACACCACTACACACACACACACACGCGCACGCCGCCACGCTGCGCGAGGCCATCCACTCCACCGTGCTCGTGCGCGCCTTCCGCGTGCGCGCGCCGCTGCAGCTCTACCAGGTACACCACTACACACACACACACACGCGCACGCCGCCACGCTGCGCGAGGCCATCCACTCCACCGTGCTCGTGCGCGCCTTCCGCGTGCGCGCGCCGCTGCAGCTCTACCAGGTACACCACTACACACACACACACACGCGCACGCCGCCACGCTGCGCGAGGCCATCCACTCCACCGTGCTCGTGCGCGCCTTCCGCGTGCGCGCGCCGCTGCAGCTCTACCAGGTACACCACTACACACACACACACACGCGCACGCCGCCACGCTGCGCGAGGCCATCCACTCCACCGTGCTCGTGCGCGCCTTCCGCGTGCGCGCGCCGCTGCAGCTCTACCAGGTACACCACTACACACACACACACACGCGCACGCCGCCACGCTGCGCGAGGCCATCCACTCCACCGTGCTCGTGCGCGCCTTCCGCGTGCGCGCGCCGCTGCAGCTCTACCAGGTACACCACTACACACACACACACACGCGCACGCCGCCACGCTGCGCGAGGCCATCCACTCCACCGTGCTCGTGCGCGCCTTCCGCGTGCGCGCGCCGCTGCAGCTCTACCAGGTACACCACTACACACACACACACACGCGCACGCCGCCACGCTGCGCGAGGCCATCCACTCCACCGTGCTCGTGCGCGCCTTCCGCGTGCGCGCGCCGCTGCAGCTCTACCAGGTACACCACTACACACACACACACACGCGCACGCCGCCACGCTGCGCGAGGCCATCCACTCCACCGTGCTCGTGCGCGCCTTCCGCGTGCGCGCGCCGCTGCAGCTCTACCAGGTACACCACTACACACACACACACACGCGCACGCCGCCACGCTGCGCGAGGCCATCCACTCCACCGTGCTCGTGCGCGCCTTCCGCGTGCGCGCGCCGCTGCAGCTCTACCAGGTACACCACTACACACACACACACACGCGCACGCCGCCACGCTGCGCGAGGCCATCCACTCCACCGTGCTCGTGCGCGCCTTCCGCGTGCGCGCGCCGCTGCAGCTCTACCAGGTACACCACTACACACACACACACACGCGCACGCCGCCACGCTGCGCGAGGCCATCCACTCCACCGTGCTCGTGCGCGCCTTCCGCGTGCGCGCGCCGCTGCAGCTCTACCAGGTACACCACTACACACACACACACACGCGCACGCCGCCACGCTGCGCGAGGCCATCCACTCCACCGTGCTCGTGCGCGCCTTCCGCGTGCGCGCGCCGCTGCAGCTCTACCAGGTACACCACTACACACACACACACACGCGCACGCCGCCACGCTGCGCGAGGCCATCCACTCCACCGTGCTCGTGCGCGCCTTCCGCGTGCGCGCGCCGCTGCAGCTCTACCAGGTACACCACTACACACACACACACACGCGCACGCCGCCACGCTGCGCGAGGCCATCCACTCCACCGTGCTCGTGCGCGCCTTCCGCGTGCGCGCGCCGCTGCAGCTCTACCAGGTACACCACTACACACACACACACACGCGCACGCCGCCACGCTGCGCGAGGCCATCCACTCCACCGTGCTCGTGCGCGCCTTCCGCGTGCGCGCGCCGCTGCAGCTCTACCAGGTACACCACTACACACACACACACACGCGCACGCCGCCACGCTGCGCGAGGCCATCCACTCCACCGTGCTCGTGCGCGCCTTCCGCGTGCGCGCGCCGCTGCAGCTCTACCAGGTACACCACTACACACACACACACACGCGCACGCCGCCACGCTGCGCGAGGCCATCCACTCCACCGTGCTCGTGCGCGCCTTCCGCGTGCGCGCGCCGCTGCAGCTCTACCAGGTACACCACTACACACACACACACACGCGCACGCCGCCACGCTGCGCGAGGCCATCCACTCCACCGTGCTCGTGCGCGCCTTCCGCGTGCGCGCGCCGCTGCAGCTCTACCAGGTACACCACTACACACACACACACACGCGCACGCCGCCACGCTGCGCGAGGCCATCCACTCCACCGTGCTCGTGCGCGCCTTCCGCGTGCGCGCGCCGCTGCAGCTCTACCAGGTACACCACTACACACACACACACACGCGCACGCCGCCACGCTGCGCGAGGCCATCCACTCCACCGTGCTCGTGCGCGCCTTCCGCGTGCGCGCGCCGCTGCAGCTCTACCAGGTACACCACTACACACACACACACACGCGCACGCCGCCACGCTGCGCGAGGCCATCCACTCCACCGTGCTCGTGCGCGCCTTCCGCGTGCGCGCGCCGCTGCAGCTCTACCAGGTACACCACTACACACACACACACACGCGCACGCCGCCACGCTGCGCGAGGCCATCCACTCCACCGTGCTCGTGCGCGCCTTCCGCGTGCGCGCGCCGCTGCAGCTCTACCAGGTACACCACTACACACACACACACACGCGCACGCCGCCACGCTGCGCGAGGCCATCCACTCCACCGTGCTCGTGCGCGCCTTCCGCGTGCGCGCGCCGCTGCAGCTCTACCAGGTACACCACTACACACACACACACACGCGCACGCCGCCACGCTGCGCGAGGCCATCCACTCCACCGTGCTCGTGCGCGCCTTCCGCGTGCGCGCGCCGCTGCAGCTCTACCAGGTACACCACTACACACACACACACACGCGCACGCCGCCACGCTGCGCGAGGCCATCCACTCCACCGTGCTCGTGCGCGCCTTCCGCGTGCGCGCGCCGCTGCAGCTCTACCAGGTACACCACTACACACACACACACACGCGCACGCCGCCACGCTGCGCGAGGCCATCCACTCCACCGTGCTCGTGCGCGCCTTCCGCGTGCGCGCGCCGCTGCAGCTCTACCAGGTACACCACTACACACACACACACACGCGCACGCCGCCACGCTGCGCGAGGCCATCCACTCCACCGTGCTCGTGCGCGCCTTCCGCGTGCGCGCGCCGCTGCAGCTCTACCAGGTACACCACTACACACACACACACACGCGCACGCCGCCACGCTGCGCGAGGCCATCCACTCCACCGTGCTCGTGCGCGCCTTCCGCGTGCGCGCGCCGCTGCAGCTCTACCAGGTACACCACTACACACACACACACACGCGCACGCCGCCACGCTGCGCGAGGCCATCCACTCCACCGTGCTCGTGCGCGCCTTCCGCGTGCGCGCGCCGCTGCAGCTCTACCAGGTACACCACTACACACACACACACACGCGCACGCCGCCACGCTGCGCGAGGCCATCCACTCCACCGTGCTCGTGCGCGCCTTCCGCGTGCGCGCGCCGCTGCAGCTCTACCAGGTACACCACTACACACACACACACACGCGCACGCCGCCACGCTGCGCGAGGCCATCCACTCCACCGTGCTCGTGCGCGCCTTCCGCGTGCGCGCGCCGCTGCAGCTCTACCAGGTACACCACTACACACACACACACACGCGCACGCCGCCACGCTGCGCGAGGCCATCCACTCCACCGTGCTCGTGCGCGCCTTCCGCGTGCGCGCGCCGCTGCAGCTCTACCAGGTACACCACTACACACACACACACACGCGCACGCCGCCACGCTGCGCGAGGCCATCCACTCCACCGTGCTCGTGCGCGCCTTCCGCGTGCGCGCGCCGCTGCAGCTCTACCAGGTACACCACTACACACACACACACACGCGCACGCCGCCACGCTGCGCGAGGCCATCCACTCCACCGTGCTCGTGCGCGCCTTCCGCGTGCGCGCGCCGCTGCAGCTCTACCAGGTACACCACTACACACACACACACACGCGCACGCCGCCACGCTGCGCGAGGCCATCCACTCCACCGTGCTCGTGCGCGCCTTCCGCGTGCGCGCGCCGCTGCAGCTCTACCAGGTACACCACTACACACACACACACACGCGCACGCCGCCACGCTGCGCGAGGCCATCCACTCCACCGTGCTCGTGCGCGCCTTCCGCGTGCGCGCGCCGCTGCAGCTCTACCAGGTACACCACTACACACACACACACACGCGCACGCCGCCACGCTGCGCGAGGCCATCCACTCCACCGTGCTCGTGCGCGCCTTCCGCGTGCGCGCGCCGCTGCAGCTCTACCAGGTACACCACTACACACACACACACACGCGCACGCCGCCACGCTGCGCGAGGCCATCCACTCCACCGTGCTCGTGCGCGCCTTCCGCGTGCGCGCGCCGCTGCAGCTCTACCAGGTACACCACTACACACACACACACACGCGCACGCCGCCACGCTGCGCGAGGCCATCCACTCCACCGTGCTCGTGCGCGCCTTCCGCGTGCGCGCGCCGCTGCAGCTCTACCAGGTACACCACTACACACACACACACACGCGCACGCCGCCACGCTGCGCGAGGCCATCCACTCCACCGTGCTCGTGCGCGCCTTCCGCGTGCGCGCGCCGCTGCAGCTCTACCAGGTACACCACTACACACACACACACACGCGCACGCCGCCACGCTGCGCGAGGCCATCCACTCCACCGTGCTCGTGCGCGCCTTCCGCGTGCGCGCGCCGCTGCAGCTCTACCAGGTACACCACTACACACACACACACACGCGCACGCCGCCACGCTGCGCGAGGCCATCCACTCCACCGTGCTCGTGCGCGCCTTCCGCGTGCGCGCGCCGCTGCAGCTCTACCAGGTACACCACTACACACACACACACACGCGCACGCCGCCACGCTGCGCGAGGCCATCCACTCCACCGTGCTCGTGCGCGCCTTCCGCGTGCGCGCGCCGCTGCAGCTCTACCAGGTACACCACTACACACACACACACACGCGCACGCCGCCACGCTGCGCGAGGCCATCCACTCCACCGTGCTCGTGCGCGCCTTCCGCGTGCGCGCGCCGCTGCAGCTCTACCAGGTACACCACTACACACACACACACACGCGCACGCCGCCACGCTGCGCGAGGCCATCCACTCCACCGTGCTCGTGCGCGCCTTCCGCGTGCGCGCGCCGCTGCAGCTCTACCAGGTACACCACTACACACACACACACACGCGCACGCCGCCACGCTGCGCGAGGCCATCCACTCCACCGTGCTCGTGCGCGCCTTCCGCGTGCGCGCGCCGCTGCAGCTCTACCAGGTACACCACTACACACACACACACACGCGCACGCCGCCACGCTGCGCGAGGCCATCCACTCCACCGTGCTCGTGCGCGCCTTCCGCGTGCGCGCGCCGCTGCAGCTCTACCAGGTACACCACTACACACACACACACACGCGCACGCCGCCACGCTGCGCGAGGCCATCCACTCCACCGTGCTCGTGCGCGCCTTCCGCGTGCGCGCGCCGCTGCAGCTCTACCAGGTACACCACTACACACACACACACACGCGCACGCCGCCACGCTGCGCGAGGCCATCCACTCCACCGTGCTCGTGCGCGCCTTCCGCGTGCGCGCGCCGCTGCAGCTCTACCAGGTACACCACTACACACACACACACACGCGCACGCCGCCACGCTGCGCGAGGCCATCCACTCCACCGTGCTCGTGCGCGCCTTCCGCGTGCGCGCGCCGCTGCAGCTCTACCAGGTACACCACTACACACACACACACACGCGCACGCCGCCACGCTGCGCGAGGCCATCCACTCCACCGTGCTCGTGCGCGCCTTCCGCGTGCGCGCGCCGCTGCAGCTCTACCAGGTACACCACTACACACACACACACACGCGCACGCCGCCACGCTGCGCGAGGCCATCCACTCCACCGTGCTCGTGCGCGCCTTCCGCGTGCGCGCGCCGCTGCAGCTCTACCAGGTACACCACTACACACACACACACACGCGCACGCCGCCACGCTGCGCGAGGCCATCCACTCCACCGTGCTCGTGCGCGCCTTCCGCGTGCGCGCGCCGCTGCAGCTCTACCAGGTACACCACTACACACACACACACACGCGCACGCCGCCACGCTGCGCGAGGCCATCCACTCCACCGTGCTCGTGCGCGCCTTCCGCGTGCGCGCGCCGCTGCAGCTCTACCAGGTACACCACTACACACACACACACACGCGCACGCCGCCACGCTGCGCGAGGCCATCCACTCCACCGTGCTCGTGCGCGCCTTCCGCGTGCGCGCGCCGCTGCAGCTCTACCAGGTACACCACTACACACACACACACACGCGCACGCCGCCACGCTGCGCGAGGCCATCCACTCCACCGTGCTCGTGCGCGCCTTCCGCGTGCGCGCGCCGCTGCAGCTCTACCAGGTACACCACTACACACACACACACACGCGCACGCCGCCACGCTGCGCGAGGCCATCCACTCCACCGTGCTCGTGCGCGCCTTCCGCGTGCGCGCGCCGCTGCAGCTCTACCAGGTACACCACTACACACACACACACACGCGCACGCCGCCACGCTGCGCGAGGCCATCCACTCCACCGTGCTCGTGCGCGCCTTCCGCGTGCGCGCGCCGCTGCAGCTCTACCAGGTACACCACTACACACACACACACACGCGCACGCCGCCACGCTGCGCGAGGCCATCCACTCCACCGTGCTCGTGCGCGCCTTCCGCGTGCGCGCGCCGCTGCAGCTCTACCAGGTACACCACTACACACACACACACACGCGCACGCCGCCACGCTGCGCGAGGCCATCCACTCCACCGTGCTCGTGCGCGCCTTCCGCGTGCGCGCGCCGCTGCAGCTCTACCAGGTACACCACTACACACACACACACACGCGCACGCCGCCACGCTGCGCGAGGCCATCCACTCCACCGTGCTCGTGCGCGCCTTCCGCGTGCGCGCGCCGCACACACACTATTTCACTCACATACACAGGTATAAACCAGTTTCAATTGAAGTTTTTTTTTAATATAAAACAGCGTGCTTTTAATAACTAATTGACTTGTTATGACTTATTTATTTTATTTTTATTTATTTAATTAGGTACACCAACAGCATACATATTTTACAATCGATAGAAACGGTCTGATACATATGCCAATTACAGTTATACACTACACCATACCATACCACTGAAGCATACAATTATTTATGATACTACAATTTAGAGATAAAGTTTAGAACCACTGAAATATAAAAAATACAAATTATTATTACTTATGTAATAAACAGGCCTTTTTGTATACTTAGATGATATTGTTATCATTGACTCGTGTACGTACAGTTTGTTGTCGCTAATCGTGGTCGTGCGTTACGTGTGTAGCAACTAGTGCTGGAGCCGTACCTGTCGGCGGCGGCGGCGTCGCACGCGCAGCTGGCGGCCGAGCTGCTCGCGCGCGGCGACGTGGCGCACTACACCAAGCACGCGCTCGCCGGCCTCGAGCGAGAGGTGAGCCCGCAGCGCGTCCGCCGTGCATGTGCGACGTGCGAGCGCAGCATGTAATACAGAGGCGTGGTGGTGTCGGCGCAGGTGTCGCTGGGCGCGCGGTTCCTGGACGCGTCGTCGGCGGAGGCGGTGCGCGCGTGCTACGAGCGCGCCGCCGTGGCCGCGCACCTGCCCGCGCTGCACGCCACCGTGGAGCGGCTCGTGCGCGACGCCGCCGCCGACGCGCCCGACGCGCACGAGCGCCGCCTCGACCTGCGCCGCATGTACACGCTGCTGCGGCCGCTCGGCGCCGCCGCGCTGCGCCCGCTCGTGCACGCCGCGCACGCGCAGGCCGCCGCCGACGGCCACGCGCTGCTCGCGCAGCCCCACAACAAGGACGAGGTCCGCACTCTGCGTTGCTCGCCGCCCGACGCCCGACGCGTTCGACGTCACTTATCTCTCATAACGGTCTAACATCACGTGTCGTGTCCTGCTCACAGGCGCACACGCACTTCGTGAACGCGATGCTGACTCTTCACGGCAAGTACAGCAAGCTGTTCGGCGAGGTGTTCGGCGGCGCGCAGGCGTTCGTCGGGGCGCTGGACAAGGTGAGCGGGCGGCTGCGGTGAGTCGGTCGCGAGTAACTAACGGTGGGCGAGTGAGTAACGGCGGGTGTGTCGCAGGCGTGCAGCGCGGTGGTGAACTCGCGGCTGGCGTCGGAGTCGTGCGCGCGCGCGCCCGAGCTGCTGGCGCGCTACTGCGACTGTCTGCTGCGCAAGCGCGCCGGCAGCGAGGCCGACGTGGACGAGCGCCTCGCCGCCGCCATCGTCGTGTTCAAGTACGTCGACGACAAGGACGTGTTCCAGAAGTACTACGCGCGCGCGCTGGCGCGCCGCCTCATCCACCAGCTGAGCGCCTCCATGGAGCAGGAGGAGGCCATGATCAACCGGCTGAAGGCGGCGTGCGGCTACGAGTTCACCAACAAGCTGCACCGCATGTTCACGGACGTGGCCGTGTCGGCCGACCTGAACGCCAAGTTCCAGCAGCACCTGCGCGACAACAAGCTGGCCACCAGCACGGGGTTCTTCATCCAGGTGCTGCAGGCGGGCGCGTGGCCGCTGGGCGGCGCCATGGCCCCGCTGGCGCCGCCTCAGCAGCTGGAGCGTCCGGCGCGGCTGTTCGAGGCGTTCTACCGCGCGTCGTTCAGCGGGCGGCGGCTGGCGTGGCTGCACCACCTGTGCACGGGCGAGCTGCGCACGCGCTACACGCCGCGCATGTACCACGTGAGCGCCACCACGCCGCAGTGCGCGCTGCTGCTGGCCTTCGAGGCGCAGGACGAGTGGGCCGCGCGCGAGCTGCGCGACGCGCTGCAGCTGGGCGGCGACGCGTGGCCGCGCCACCTGCGCCCGCTGCTGGACGCCGGCCTGCTGCTGGCGCGCGGCGACGTGGCCGACCCGCAGGGGGACGCCGCGCCCGACGCCGCGCTGCTGCTCAACCTGGCCTTCAGCTGCAAGCGCGCGCGCCTGCGCCTCACGTGCGCCGCCGCGCCCGCCGCGCCCGGCGCCGGGCCCGCCGCGCCCGACGCGCCCGACGCCGCCGCGCACTGCGACGACGACCGCAAGATGTACCTGCAGGCCGCCATCGTGCGCATCATGAAGCAGCGCAAGGTGCTGCGCCACACGGACCTCATCCAGGAGGTGGTGGCGCAGGCGCGCGGCTCCTTCGCGCCCTCCGTCGCCATGATCAAGAAGTGCATCGAGGCGCTCATCGACAAGCAGTACCTGGAGCGCGCGCCCGCCGCGCTCGACACCTACTCCTACCTCGCGTAGAGCCGCGCAGGTCAGTGCCCGCACACGCACACACACCGCGGCGCCACTGTCGCGCCACTGTCACGCCACTGTCGAGCCACACTCGCGCCACTCTAGCCCGATAGTGGCGCAACTTTTTGAATAAATTGATATGGGTGTCCATTTCAAGGTTTCTCGGGGCACTGATTACGAAAAACATTTATTTTGAAATCCGCGATTGCGGACAATATTTTTGTAAATTGATGTGGGTGTCAAAATTGTTTTTAAATGACTAGCAATTTTATTAATAACTAGTATCAAGTGAATTATCTTTTTGTTTGCTTTAATTTATATGTGAGTTATATTGATTCGGAGTAAAAAAAAATCGTCCCCCGACCGCACACGTTTTTGTTTTCAAGATATTAATTTAACTATGGTACAGCGATATAGCGTATATTATATTTTGCATTTTAGTACTAACGAGCTACAATAATGATGAAAATAAAATGGTCTATCTTGAGGAAAAATCTAAAGAAGTAAACGAAAATTGATTAGAAAGGAATAAAAATGTTTTTAGCCCTTTCACTTTGGTATACCTCCAAATTCTGACGTCCTCGAGCATTCTGTTGACAGATTTAGATTTAGCATCAAAAAATCTACAAGTATTGACGTGTCTCACCCCTGAGGCCAAAAATAATTGTATACTAGTGTTATTATTTACTAATGTGACGTTTCACACATGAAAACATCTCGCGGCTGTGAAAAAAGTGTCGCCACTGTCGTGCAACTTGGACGACGTTTGACTATTTGTGAGGCTCTGCGGGGTGTTCACTGTACCGACAGTGCACAGAACACTACATTACAAAGATCGAAGCTTCCCGCCCATATTCTGAATAATATGTTAACAAAATCTTGTTCAATATTGCAGGTAATAGTATACAATTACAATTGAGCCCACAAGCGTCCCACTGCTGGGCACCGTCCGCCGCGCTGGCCTAGTGCGGGGGCGGCACACTTCGCACCCCAACAACAAGCTCAAATGAAAAACAAAACCTTGTCCAATGTCCAGCAGTGGACTTGACTTAATGCTGAGTCATATTGTAATTATCAGTAAAATCTACTATGATTTACTCATGTTTCGGCTGCACCTCGGCCGTTGCCAGCCATTTTGTAACAAAATATGTAGCGTTGTATTCCATTGACAGAGGTGTACTTATTTACACCCGCAGTACGCCAGCGATGTATGATTTAGCTGCCATGGTAGCGGGTAAGCCAAATTCCGAGCTTGCTACTAACAATTTTCTACCAAATAAACAATTTGACCGACACGGGAATCGGCCGCGCTCGCAACACGACAGTTCATTTGTTATTAAAATGGCTGACAGCGAGTAGTCAGTCACCTGTCAGCGACATATGCAACTATTAATAACTTTATTTATCTAAAGCAACGTACTGCTATGCTCGTACTCGACTACATTTCTGTCATGCCACAGTCCGGAGGTGTGCGACTGTACACCTAAACTTGACTGGTGTACGTTTGTACACATATATTTAGTACACACCAGTTGCACACCGCATTTAACGGTTTGTTGTTATTAATAAATAATAGTTTGTCTTTTGAGAATTTTGATAGAATCAGACTACAGTTAACCCATCCCGGGAATAGAACTCAGGACATCGTAATCCTTTACAATCAACGAGGCAGTTAATAAATGTACAATGATAGAAATGTACGACATACCAACGGACTATACATCTAAAATATATATCTCGACATTAGAACTTTATTTCCACTATACAGAGTTTAATTTACATTGCAACCGAAATTATAGCTTATCAAAAATTTTGTCATTCAATGTTAAACCTACTTGATCTGATTTTAAAGTCAGAAGTATATTGCAATGTTTTTTTTTTTATTTTTAAATAGCTACTGTCTTTGTATAGTTGCATACGTCACGGCGCCATTGGATTATGTCCCTGCTAGGGTGTTGCCACACTCACTTATTCGAGGACGAATCGATTTAGTCGATCATATACGACTGTAATGATCGCGACTCGTAAGGGATATCGATAAATAGTCATTTGAACCATCGACAAGAATATATCTGCATATTATGAGCCGCGCCAATCATTATTTTTTTAATCAATGAATTCATAAATCCTTCATAATTGGACATAGATCGCGTGAGTGTCGTATCACCCTAAGTATGTATGGTAGCTAATCGATCATCTATTGTATAAAGTTTTAACGATTTGATCCTAAATACTGAAACGGCGGCCGAACTCGCGCGACACGGCGACCACCTATCTACAAATTGAGTATGACTGAAATAGCTCAATTTTTCAAACATAGTGTGACTGCACCGCCAATAAATCATTACAGTGGTACGACACTAAGAATATGCGGCAATCTTTGAGTTTTTCATTTCTGATCAAGATCTTGCGGTCTGATTTTAAATCTTTATATCGTAGTCATACGTATGATTATAGAATAACAGCGAGCTGTAATATTCTTTAAGTCGTACTGCTGTAGCTAACAGCGGCCGTGTATTTGTATCGTGGTGTTAGCGAGAATTTTTGTAATGACGATAGTTCTTCAATGCATAGGAAACCATTTAACTGCGAGCACGGGGTAAATGTTGTCAAGGTTCTTATGAGGAAATGCAAACACATATACAATTCATGAACTTAATTGTCTTCCAACATAAGGAACATGTGATTATAACTAGCTACTTACGCTGGGCTCACTGTTGTCGTAATTGATGCCGCACAATTAGGTTGTAGTCATTATAAAAATGCATTGTATATATTCTAGCCAAGATATTGTGTCTCAAGAACCTTCTGAGACACAAATAAATATATATTAAACGATTTCTCCATCAGTATACAGAAGTCGTTTAATAACAATTTATTGGCATCGAAATTTTTCAAGCGTGAATCTTACATTTATAAAGCATAAGTTGGCAACACTAACGCAAAATAACGCAAAATTTTATGCATTTCTTATAGACTAACTCAACAAAAAAATTTTCTTACAAAATTAAAATTACGCTTGAGATGAATGGCGAGCCCAGGATATGTGAACCCCCCCCCTCCTCGCTACATTCGTGACCAGATCCCATGTATTAAAAGGAATAATACATTCGGGGATTATCAGAAAACATAAAAGTACACGTTTTGACGACAATTTGCTTCCTTGACTAATATTATGTGATATATATGTGTGTGTGTGTGTGCGGGTAGTGATGTATCAGTGCTATAGATGGGTTTCTGCCCAGGCCTTTTGGGCGAAATAAATAAATGCCCTGGCATAAACCCATCTCTAATCAGTGCGTTAGTAGTAGTAGGTGGTCGCGAGCCGGCGGCGGCGGCGGCGGCGCGGTCCATATGTAGCGCCACATCTGTTGTATGTCTCATGTACAATACTATATATATTATTATTTAACCTAGTTAGAGGGCGCTGGCGGCGCGCAGATTATATATAATTATTAATAAACTTGTACGAGCAACGTTCATTGGTGTTTTATTTTGAAATCCCTCAACATTCCATAGTTCAAGTCTACTATTTCGGACTGATCAATTTCATACACAAAAAAGAGAGAGAGAGACTGGCACAAATCAAAAATTCTGTCACTGATACAGATAGAGAACAGTAGGTACCACGTCTTCACCGGGTCGATTTTTGTTTGTGAGATTGTGGTATCCCTCCCTTTCAATTGCGAATCGATTGCTAAAACACGTGATAGGGCCTCTAAACTCAAAGAGATACCACGGCCTCACAGAAAACCGGCGTCAAAACGCTTACATTGTGTTTCGCCGTGTGAGTGAGGTTACCGGAGATCCAATCCCCTTTTAAAAGGCGGGCAACGCATTTGTGACTCCTTTGGTGTTGGCGATCCGTCTGTTCGTTAGTCTCCTATCCCATAAAAAGAAACTCTTTAATAGTGGTATTGACAACAATAAAACTGTTTAGCGTCGGTCTTACACGTGGTAGGTAACTAGCCCGACGGGTCACTAGATCCTACCGCGGACCGTCCTGGGATTTGTTATCACATACTACTTTTTTTCCTAACGCGCAGAGGAGTTTTGTATCCTTAGCCGTAGGTACTTCCTTTGACAACAATATTGACTAAAGAATTGAAAAAAAAACCATTTCTACGGATGTCATGCTTGTTTTATAGATGTCTATGTATTATTAGTATAAAGAAAGGTCACGTGCGACAGATAGCGAATATTACGAAGCAAACACTTACAAGTTACAGGCAGTTGTTTGAACGTGAGATAACGCTGAACGGTGGAAGGTCTAGTTCTGTGCGATTGCAGGTGAGTGACAAAGAGGCGCCGACCTATGTGGGACACCAGATACTAAGTATAACAAAGGATGTTTTGAATTTTACGCTACAACGCTTATACTTATCTAGGTAGTAAGCTGAAGTACCCTTAAAGAAATGACTAGTCTGCTTTTACTTAGCATTGGTCAATCTGTTACTTAGCAGGCGCGGTCCCAGCCAAAGACTGGGGGGGGGGGGTCATAGTCAGAGAGTAGACACGTGTGACTAAGTAATGGGGGTCATTACATAGTCTAGTCTATTAGTTCTAAGCGTGACTGCTACGCTAGAGATCCACAGTTCGATTCCCAGGTTGAGCAGTGTTATTGGGATTTTCTATAAATTTATCGGTAGCAGCTTACTCGGAGTTTGAAATTGTGCCCGGTTAATGGCAATAGGCTCGCCTACTGTTACTATATACCGCCACGATTCTTGCATACGAATTGACGTGTTATGGTCAATTGGGCTACTACGTATTTAAATCGGTCTTTGTTCGATGCCGATGTTCAAAATGTGCGTAAGCCGAGTACCTACAAGCAGTCCTACTGGGACATTGTCTGGTTGACTAGTGGACGCCTCAGATCATTTCCCCGCAGACCACTGGTCATCTTATAACTATTTATTTGAATAACTCTAAACTTTAAGATAAAATTTTCTCAAAATCATTATTTTGTTTTTTTTTTTTAAACACCTTGCCCCACATAAGTATTTTCTCCTATGTCGTGGGTGCGTTTACAAATACCAATTCTCACAAACACAAACACCCAGACCCGGAACCTGTAAATAATACAAATATTTGCTCCGTGTGAGGATCGAATACACAACACACAACAAAAGCCAATCGCTCAGCCGCTACGCCAAACGTATCGTTACATTAAATCTGAAAGTATTTTCACTGAAAGACTAGATTAAAAATAAATCTACGAATAGTAGATTTAAAATAAAAGGGCACCCGGCTCTTATAATGGAAGCCGGCGATCGGATGTCCTACAAGATGACATTGTTCTTCTGTTGCTACTATAACAATAAACTTTCTGTCTTTGTTAACGCCTGCTACGAGTTCTCCAGTTAAGCTTTGAATTTTGCTCGCAGTAGGGTAAGTAGGTAAGCGTGTAAGAGTTTCTTAGACTAGGGATCAACATCCCTAGTCTAAGAAACTCTTACACGCTTTATTCATAAAAATATGAAACGTCTTAAGAATCCGGCGGACCGAATTTCTCTTAATCAAATTCTGTTATTATTCGGATTCCGATACCGTTAATCTAGGTTCCTACGTTACCATTTCATCCAAAATACTTCACTGGAAATAAACGTAAGAGAATGCAATTTTTGTTAACTTTACCAAGTTTGAAACGATCTTTCGGTCTTTTATTTCTAGTGAAGAAGTAATAGACGAAATAGAATCGTAGAAACCTAGATTAACGGTATCCAAATCCGAATAATAACATAATTTGATATAATATTGTCTGGATTACGATTTATTTCGGTATTACGATATAACATACTATAGCGAGTGTCTTTTTTATATCCCACTAAGGTGGCAAACAAGCATACGGCCCGCCTGATGGTAAGCGGTTACCGTAGCATATGAACATGGACGCCTGCAACACCGGGGGTAGGTATCACTCGCGCGTGGCAGCATAGCAGACAATACTGTGATTCTTATCCTATCTGCCAACACAACGCTTCCTCGAGGAGCTCTGGTGATCTTGCTCACCGTTAGGAACATATCATTGCCTATGCCCTACCTCTCTTCATATATCTACTTACTCTTCATATTAGGCGTTTTATATTTTTATGAATAAGGCGGTTAGTCTACCCTCTTATATTTAATTAACATATCATCACGCCTGTATTCCCCGAAGGGTTAGGCGGAGACGGACTAATGTACACCCACAGTTCGCCGGTATGTTTAGGTCCCATGTAATAGGGGGCGAGCCTATTGCCATTAACCGGGCACAAATCCAGACTCCGAGCTGCTACTGAGAATTTCATAACCCAATAACACTTTGCTCGACCTGGGGATCGAACCCAGGACCTCTAGCGTAGCAGTCGCGCTTGGGACCACTAGACTAATGAGGAGTATATTTAAATAAGGGGGCAATTATCTAATATCATCTAAAAAACTTGTAATTTGTACTAGATGTGTAGCGCACCAGAGCAGCAGGAACCTTTAAAAATGTACACAATAAAGTAGCAACATTACACTAACGACAATAATTGCAAAACGAGAAGAAATGCAACGCGCACCCTCGATAACAGCACGCAACGCATTGCCGCAGTGCTAGTGTTAGTAACACACTGCGCAACGCTCCCGACGGCGATAACGCGGGGGATATAGGGCGGCGCTGCCGAGGCAGACACACATCCAACACACCTGCTCCACCATGAACACTTACGTTGCTCTGTTCTGCTTCGCGGCTGCCGTCGAGGTAACAAACTTTTTTTTCATAATAAATATTTACTTAAGTACCTACGTACTTATGTTCTTGTCACCCCATTCAAAGTCTTCAACGGTGTTCCAACGTCAAGCCGGCCTGGACTCCTTCATTTAGGAACCAATGAACGTTACCGTTCTGAGATGTGGTGATCATGTTGTTGCCGAAATTCTCCTTGATTCTCCTCCGAGACCTTGAAGTGACATGGTTCTATAGCTTTGACTTTCAGACTTCCTAGATCATACGACACTCGGCAGCTAGCTGCTTACTCTAATTGTAACTGCAACATCATTGTTCCCAGGTGGCGTACTCGCAGTACGCGTACGCGTGTCCGGCGGCGGCGGCGCCCGCCCCGCTGGTGCTGCCCGCGCCGGCCCTCGCGCCCGCTAACCCTTGCGCGCTGCCCCCCGTGCTGTCGTCGCTGGCCCCCGCGCTGCCGATCCTCGCCCCCGCACTCGCCAACACCCTGTCTGCGTCCATCTCAGCGTCCCTGCCTCCGCTACTCGACGCCGCGTTGCCGACTTTGTTGACGTCTGTGCTGAGTGCAGCAGGACCGCTGTTGGAGGCTGCCCTGCCGCCCGGCTGTGGGTGTGGCGCTCCTCTGGCCTTACCCGCCCCAACATCTTACGCTCTGCCGGCGCCGGCACCCTGCGCTCTGCCCGCGCCAGCGCCCTACGCTCTGCCCGCGCCAGCGCCCTACGCCCTGCCTGCGCCGGCACCGTACGCCCTGCCAGCGCCGGCACCGTACGCCCTGCCCGCGCCATGCGCCGCCCCGGCCGTGACGTACGCCGCCCCACTGGCTCCTCCCCCGATGTACGCGCCCCCCGCGTGCGGCTGTGCGCCCACCGCGTGCCTATGTTACTAGTTCAAAGCAATTGATGTAAATTTTTAATAAATTCCATTTATTCGATTTGTTTTGTTGTTACTTTGTGATCTTTCATGACTGTAGAATACGGCAAACGTCAGTGTGGCTACCTACACGATATTATGTTCACATTTCTCGTATTAAACACCATTGTGCAGGTATAATTTCATGGAAAACATCAAAATACAAACACTCGTTAGGATACACCTAATCCTAACGAGTTTGGTTTAGGAGGCAAATTGCTCGAAATTAAGAATAGAAATCCACTGACCTCTGAAGGCTGAACATCTCGCCTGCTATCCTGCACAACACAAATCTGTCTTCATTGGCGTCACTCTGCAGTTATTTTAGAAAACTGTTCCAGATAAAATTATAGGTCACATATACATAAATAATTTCATAAAATAATATATAATAACAAAAAACGCTTTACCCTAACTTCTGTCTATAAATAAGATATTAAATTATGAAATTATGAATATTTACACTAAAATTTTCAAGGAACTACCCACCATTCCCGCGCTAATTAAGTATGCAGTGTAGAGGAAAGGAGAGCGATCTCCGCGTATTCAAAAGAATGTCCCATAGAAGCACTGGCCTCTCCAAGGGGTTTTTTTTCCTTTTTTTTTTCCTATTTTCCTAACCGGACTTGGTGGCGAGGCACCGAATGCCTCCAGCCAGGAGCAACTTATAAACTAAACAACAGCAGCTACGACCGTCCCCTAACGGGACTCGGACCTCAGCTTAGGGCGTTGCTGGGCGGACAGCTAGGGACGGCTGGATCTGAGTTTAATTAGGGGCGAAATTAGGGGTTTAAGCTCTCGGAACAAGAGACGGTAATCAAGAATCACACCTAGGTATTTGGCCTTCTTTTCCCAAGGGATCGGTTAGCCTTAGAGGGAGATGGGACGGACTTGATCGAAACGGTCGTTACTTTTGTGAAGTCGCGGTCGGGATTGAAGTTGGGACTATCGGGGAGCTAAGGGGCCCTCTCCTTGAATAAATGATTTTGATTTGATTTGAAAGGTACAGCATAGAGAAATATAAAGATCAGTGCATAAAAGGAATAAAATTGGTGGCGCTGCAGTAGCAATGGGATAACAGTATTACCAACTGCCAAAAATAATAAATAATAATAAATCAGTTCATTGGCGTACGCTGCTCCGATCGGACGTTCTCGCGGGACCGTGTCGCGCGTGTTTTGTCACTTGTCGTCGGTAGTTGCTTGCGTTAATAATAAAATAACTTTGTTGCTTGTTCTAATCTAATTTAACGTGAACAATGGTTGTCTGTGGAAGGTGCGGTGACGAAGTCACGGAAGCAATTCAGTGTCCGCATGTGGTAACCATTTCGACTTCCCATGTTCGGGAATCACGGAGAAAGGCTACCGCAAACTCGGGGAGCGCCAAGCTACATGGAGATGTGCTAATTGCAAGAATGCTGGTCACGCTAGCAGTGCTAGCACCCAAGCACTATCAAGCACACCATAACCATTTGTTTCTCCGCCAATCACATTGGAAACGGTTATGCGTGAGCTATCCAGCATTCGCCAGGAGCTTACTCCTCTCTCCAGTTTGGCATCCGAAGTGCAACTTATACGACAGGAGTTGACTAATCTCATGGAACTCCCTGGTAAGGTTAAAGCGTTGGATGAGAGACTAAAAAAAGTCGAAACTGTGCACAACGATGTAATACCCATTAAGTCAGGGATAGCCAAACTTGAGGATTGTTACCACGACACCGAACAGTGGCTCCGCAGCAATAATGTGGAAATAAAGGGAGTACCGATGAAGGATAGGGAAAACCTCTTTGAGATAATCAGTAAATTGGCGCTAAAATTTGTTATCCCTTTGCGAAGACTCAAATTAACTTTGTACACAGAGTGCCGACAAACGCATCCACCAATAAAAACATTATTGTTTCGTTCATAAATAGATATATGAAAGAGGATTTCGTCGCGGCTGCCCGTTCCCACACGGATCCCCTACTTCCGGAACACATCGGTATCACTGGTCCGGGGAGGATTTTTGTTAACGACCACCTTACTATCAAGAACAAAATGCTTCTCTCACAGGCTAAGTCGCTTGCTAAGGAACAAAATTTCCAATTTGTGTGGGTAAAGCATATGAAGATATTTGTAAAACGGGATCAGACCTCGAAGACTTTCACCATTACAACGGAACAGGACTTGAAAAAAATACAATAATTTACGGTGCTCTTGTAAAACTTATTTGTTATTTCTATACATATAATTACTCATTTGTACTGCGTGTCAACAATAGTACGTCAATACTAACACGATTATTAAAAACATCGCTAATTAGTAGTTTGAAAAATGTTGAATACATCTGCTTGCTTATCTCAGTCCAAAGTCCAACGGACGGTGACCTTTTTTTTTGCATTCCGATTTCTTTTGTGTTGAAATGTGTAATTTGTAATGAAATTCTTTGGTTTGTGGACAGGTATGTTTTGATGGATGTTAATCTGTATCCTTATTCTTATGCAGTTATTCAATTTGAGCGTTGCGTATTATATGTGGAGATGATTAGCTATTTTTATCACTACATTACGCCCGAGCACAAGTATTTTTTTAACCTACCTGTAACTACGAATGACTGTGCTTCTTTTCGCAGTGTGTATGTATGTAAAACAAAATGTAGTTTACTGTTAATGCCGTTGAGCTATAACTCGAGCCTAGAATTTAATAATGTTGTCAAACGTAAGGCTGATCATACTATTTTCTGCTTTGTTAGTCATAGCTTGTTTACGTTTTACAAATATTTGTGTTTATTAATTCTTTATCACAACACGTACATTCATACATACGTACACTCACGCCTATTTCCGATAGGGGTGGGTAGTGACTCGCCGCTTGCTACGATCTTTGCACACTTCCCTTGCTACCTTCACATTCATACATCTTGTCATACAGTGTTTTATAATTATTTATTTTTAGGTATCCCCTTTTACAATGTATGAACTCAGCATCTACCACCAGAATGTTCGAGGACTGCGGACGAAGTCGACTGTTTTTTATCGGAACTTGATTAAAAATAACTACGATATAATCACTTTAACAGAGACCTGGCTCTGCGATGGAATTTTAGACGGTGAACTATTTGACGATAGGTACCTAGTGTGGCGGCGCGACCGTGACTACGCTGCCACGGCGCAGACACGTGGTGGGGGCGTTATGGTCGCGGTTCGCCGTGAACTTGCTGCAGTTGAGCGTGTCGACTGGCAATCCACCGCGGAGGACATTTGGATCTCGCTCAATCTGAGAGTCAGTCGCGACAAACGTATCTATCGGCTCAACCTATGTACACTGTATCTCTGTGAACAGAACTCAGGCAATAGCTTCGGTTCACAGCTATATGCTTATCTAGACAAGCTTTCAGACTTAATAAATAGCCACCCTGCTGATAAATTTATTATTCTCGGGGATTTTAACATGAGTTCTATAAGGTGGGAGACTTCTTGTGATGGAGTCAAACCCATTGTACCTCAGACTAGCTTATTTACACATTTTGTAGACACCATAAATCTTTGTAGTTTCCAGCAATATAATCTTACCAATAACATGCATGGCAAAATTCTAGATTTGGTCCTCGCAAATACTCCTGTTTCTGTCGAGGCATGTCTAGAACCTTTAACCATCGAGGACTCCTATCACCCTGCATTATTGGTTCAACTTCCTACTGCACTACCTCAGTCACTTAGACCCAATCCGCGTATGATGTATCATTACAAAGCCTGTAATTACGAAAGTATTCGATCTGATATAGGGAACACTAACTGGGGCGACATAATAATGGAAGGTACTATTGATGATGCTGTCAGGAACTTTTATTCAGTAATATTTGAAATTAGGGACCGACACGTCCCACAGCGTTTATTCAAACATTCCAAATACCCACCTTGGTATAACTCGGCACTCACTAAGATACTTAAAGAAAAGTTCAAATATTATAATAAATTTAAAGTGTATGGCAATATCTCTGACCGCTTGACATTTCAGTTACTTCGTGATAGAGCCAATAATGTTGAGCACGATTGTTACGAGGCCTACATTACAAAAATGGAGTCATCAATAGGGACTAGCCCAAAACTATTCTGGTCATACCTTAAAAGTAAACGTATGAGCACCAATTTTCCATCGAGCATGTCGTACGGTGATAAAAGTAGTGACTCAGGGGAAGGAATCTGCGATCTTTTTTCCGATTATTTTCGAACTACTTTTTTAGATACCTCCTCCTCTACCCATAACTACTTTTCGTCTGGCTGTGCTTCCAATTGTGATATTAATACAATTGAAATTGATACGACGACAGTGCGTAAACACCTAAGGTCTCTCGACTTAGCCAAATCTGCCGGCCCTGATACTCTCCCAGCAGTGTTCATTGTTAAATGTGCTGACGAACTAGCCTTACCTGTGTCACTTCTGTTCAAAAGGTCAGTGTCTGATGGTATTGTACCTTCTTTATGGAAATCTGCGTTCATTTCACCCATCCATAAAAAAGGCGCTAAGGACAAAGTTGAGAATTACAGGCCAATATCAAAACTTTGTCTTTTAGCTAAAGTATTGGAACGTATAGTTTATAATCAATTATACAGCAGTCTGGTTTCTACACTTAATCCCCAACAACACGGTTTTCTGAAGGGAAGATCAATAGTTTCCAACCTGGTCCTGTTTACAGATTATATTACTGAGCATATGGATAATGGATCCCAGGTCGATGCAATCTATACTGATTATAGCAAGGCATTTGATCGGATCGACCATGACATTCTTCTGAGAAAGCTTTTTGACACAGGCATTAGGGGAGACTTGTATAGGTGGTTCTCATCTTACGTGCAATATAGGACTCAAGCAGTTGTTCTCGGTGGTTTTATATCATCATGGTCAATTATCCCATCCGGCGTACCACAGGGTTCCCTGCTGGGTCCTTTATTGTTCGTACTATTCATAAATGATATTGGCAACTGTTTTAAATTTTCCAAATACCTAATGTTTGCGGATGATTTGAAAATATACAGGTCGATCAACAGCTCAAGTGATACAAATCTGCTGCAGGCAGATATATTTAGATTAGTGAGCTATTGTGAAGCTAATAAATTGGATCTCAATATCTCAAAATGTTTAGTTATCACTTTCACCCGGAAGAGCCAATCAGTCATTTATAATTACTCAATTTCTAATCAACCTCTATCTCGAGTAAGTATCACTAAAGATCTGGGAATTTTTCTTGATAACAAGCTCTCTTTTGAGTGTCATGTCGATCATATCGCCAAAAAAGCTAGCAAAGCCCTGGGATTCGTTATACGTAACGCCGGTTCTTTCAAGAAAATGAAAACTTTAAAAATTCTGTATTGTGCTTACGTCCGCAGTCATCTGGAATATGGTAGTCAAATTTGGAATCCGACCTGTGCGGTGCACTCAGATAGACTCGAGAGAATTCAAAGGAAATTCACAAGATACTTAGGTTACAAATTTAAAATCCCTTACCAAAATTACAAAGAACGGTGCACTCGATTCCACTTACTACCACTTGCAACTCGGAGAAACATATCAGATATACGGTTCCTAGTGAAAATAGCTCAATCAAGGATCGAATGTCCAGAACTTCTCTTCAAGCTGTCTCTGAATGTCCCACCCCGGCATTCTCGTTCAAGAAATCTTCTCCATGCTCCGTTCGCACGCACAGTTCACCGTAGCAACTCATATATGATTCGCGCAGTTAAATCATTCAACCAAATTATTAAAAATGAAAACTCTTCAATTGATCTGTTTACAAGCAGTTTAGCATCCATCAATACCATTCTTTCTAAAGACTTTGTTATATCCGACATGTTGTGAGCATACCCTTGTTGATTTAATTAGGTTTTAAGCAATTGCAACAATCTTTTTACTAATTGTGGAGGCTTGTAAATGGCTTGTCGTCTACTACTCCACTGTTATCTCTGTGTTGTTAGCTGTAAGCCACCCAAATAAAAAAAAAAAAAAAAAAATTATCCATAACGTTAGTCAATTCCAATTTTTTAATAAATTAATTTCTATAAAAGTAAAATATAATAAAAATATGAAAGAATCATTGAAATATCTCAACATTTGATAAAGTTAAGGAACTTTAAAGTTGTGCTTCCAAGAATAATTTTAGTTTCACGCGGCGTTCCAGCGTGTGAAGTCACACTACTCGAACGACTCACGAGTGACGCGGCTCGTACTCGCTCAGTACTCATCATTGTGTGCAGTTTGCGTCGTGTTATTCGCTTAAAGATTAAGTTTAACTCCTATTTCGGAATTAACATAATGGATTTAAAGATAAAAAGTCCATTATTGTATAAGTAGATATCAATTCTAGGCAAATTATCATTTTGTCCCTTTATAAAGCCTCCTTTCATTATGGTGAAATTAAATATACCACTACCTACTAATATCCGCACTGACTAAATATCCGCATCTTCGCAGAGAACAGACGTGTCGCATAATTATTAAAATAAATAAATAATCACTTGCTGAATCGTGACCTCGTTTGTCGCAACAATACCTAAGTGTGTCATACACTACATATTAATAACATTATGTGTAAAGTTAACTTATGGAAATGAACAGTGTTTGACAAGTAACTTGTTACATAATGGACAGCAGCCCTTTCAACCGGAGTGGCAGGACTGCTCGTACTCCACCACCTACCCCCGCACCATGTTCTAAAGGGCCGAGTCAAGGAAGTGATGTATCTGAATTTATTTCAACTCCAGAAATACAGAGTTGGATGTCGTCCATTGAGCAGTGCCTAAATGAAGTGTGTACCATCGCAGCAGAAGGCAAGCTGAACTCGGAGCAGAAACTGCGAGTCAGTACTCTCTGCCGAAAAGTGGGTCACGGCACATCTCAGATGGCAGTGCAGTACCAGTCCCTCAAGATGAAAACTGCCCAGGCGTACGCTACAATCCAATCCCTACAAGACCAACATGATCTGTCGCAGCGGCTTCGGGACCTTAAATCAAGTATAGAAGAGTCGTCTAAACCTGCCGTGGGGACCTCATTTGCCGACATGGTTAAAAAAGGTACAAATAACTTCATTCAGCCCATTAAGTTAAGTTCGGTAGCCATTTACCCGAATGATAAGCTAAAATCGAGTGAGGAAACTAAAACCCTTGTCCAAAAAATTATCTGCCCTGAGGAGATGAAATTGCACGTGAGAGGCCTGCGTAAGACAAGGAACGGCGGTGTCATTATTAGCACTGATACTAAGGACGACATAGATAAGATAAAAAAGGCCGAACAGTTAACGAACTCAGGTCTTACGATTGACGAGCCGCACAAAAGGAAGCCTAGAGTAGTAGTAATCGGCGTGCTATGCAAGAAAAAGAGGTTTTTACTTGTTTGTACAATCAGAATTTAGCTGATCTACACCAAGATTTGACCCTTGACACTTTTTTGTCCACAATCAAGTTAAGCCATAAGTCCGGAAAAAAGGATGCTGAGACCTGTAATTATATAATAGAAATATCAGCAGCTATACGCAAAGCCCTTATAATCAAAGATAGAGTCTTTATTAACTGGTCATCTTGCCCTGTGAGAGACTTTACTTTGGTCACTAGGTGCTTTAAATGCCAGCAATATGGTCATGCTGCCAAGTCATGTCGGCAGTCAACCTATACCTGCAGCCATTGTGCTAATCAAGGACACTCGATAAATGAGTGTCCAAAGAAAGCAGACGAAGCTAAATGTGCTACTTGTTCACACTTCAAAAAGCCAAGCAGTCATATTACAGGATCTGCAGAGTGCCCGGCAAAAGTTATGGCTGAAAAAAGGTATATAAACTCTATTGACTATGGAGGCGCCTGAGAGCGCCGTAAATTAAGGGTTTCTTTGACCTTCCTTTACTTTTTATTTAAACTTTCTTTTTTTTCGGATTATTTTTATTTTTTTATTTTTTTGCTCACATCTAAGATATGATTAGTAACTTAATAAATGACTTAGAAAATTTCTCTGTATCAGAGTCTAAGACGTGTGAAGTAGAAAATTGCAAACAATATCTATCCTCCTACTCTGATCCATTAACCATACTAACACAAAATATACGTAGTATTTATAAGAATTTTGATAATTTCAATACTTTTTTACATAGGCTGAATGTAAATTGTGACATAATTATTCTAACTGAATGTTGGCTTGCCAAACAATATAACGTGCCACTAATACCGGGATATAGTATGTACAGAAGTAATCGAATTTACAACCAAAATGATGGGGTGATAGTTTATGTAAGAAATCATCTGAATGTTTTAGTCGAGGAACCAAACATGGACGACTGTAACTGCTTGCTACTTAAAATTGGGTCAGCTTTTGCAATTTTAGCATTATATAGACCCCCCTCTTTTAGAAATATAAACAACTTAACTGACTCTCTGAATCGTACCTTACAAAAACTATCTTCTTTCAAAAGTGTAATTTTAGTTGGAGATATCAATATCAATATTCTTCCAGAAAGCCTCGATGCTGCAGCACAGGATTACCTCAATCTCTGCTCGTTTTATGGCTTGCTTCCTGCTCATATGCTTCCTACACATCAAGGTGGTTCTTGTCTGGACCATATCTTACTTAAATCGAATTTACCTTCACTTGCACTAGTTATTAACTCGTCAATAACAGATCACAATGCTGCCCTACTTACATTAAATTGTAAATTACCTAAGCATGATATAACTCGCACAATTTCGAAACTAAACATAAATAAACTTGAAGAAGACTTATGCAACATTGACTTTGACCCCATTTATAATTCCGCTGATCCACAGTATTGTTTGTTGCATCTAATCGAAAATGTTCAATATGCAATTCAAAAAAATACATCAACGATTTGTTTGAATAACAAAAAATATAATAGAAAACCCTGGATTACACCAGGTCTTATTCGCTGTATGAGACATCGAGATAAATTACACATGAAGGCCAAATCTAATCCTGAAAATTCAGTACTAGAAATATCATACAAAAGATACCGAAATTTTTGTAATGATCTCCTAAGAAAAGTAAAAATAAACTACGATAAAGCTGCACTGGAAAAAGCTGGATCGAATAGTAAAAAAATTTGGAAATATATAAAAAGTGTAACATATTCCCCAAAACAACATATCTCTTCTTCGAGTTTATTAAACGCACACTCATCGCAATTAACATCTGCTAACATCGCAAATAATTTTTTTTTCAATATTGGCAAGAGCCTAGCAGAAAAAGTTCAGTGCCAATCACAGAAACTGACTAGTAATCCTTATAAGTGTAACTCTACCGTAACATCCTTTGCGTTACTCGATACTGATGAAACCGAAGAAGAAAGGATTATTATGAGTTTAAAAGATGACTGTGCAGTTGGTTGGGATAATATACCGACGAAAATTATCAAACAATTTAGGCACATTTTGGTTCCCCCACTGACTTATATTTTCCAAACATGTTTATCTACAGGGCTCTTCCCCAAGTGTCTCAAAAGAGCTATTGTGGTTCCAGTGTATAAGTCTGGTAATAAAGAACAAGTGACAAACTATAGGCCTATCTCCTTACTGCCCTCAATATCCAAAATATTAGAAAAAATTATAAATAAAAGATTAATAAAATATCTGGAGGAAAAATCAATTTTATCCAAGACGCAGTTTGGATTTAGACCTAAAGTGTCTACTGCCGATGCCGTACATCTTCTGACTGACCATCTAGTACAGGAACTTGATAAGGGTAACCACACAGTGGGCATATTCCTGGATCTCGCAAAAGCTTTTGACACAGTTTCCATCCCTATCCTATTGCGCAAGCTTGAGTCCATAGGTATAAGGGGCACCCAGCTGAAACTCTTTACAAGCTATCTCGAAGACCGTTCCCAATGTGTCAGGATAGGCAGTGTTCTCAGCGCTGATCAGAAAAATACTTCCTTTGGTGTTCCCCAAGGAAGTGTTTTGGGATCTACTCTGTTCCTAATCTATATAAATGACCTTTGCAACCTAAAACTAGATCATGGCATGATCATTTCATATGCTGACGACACTGCTCTACTTTTTTCAGCCGATTCAGAGCAAAAAGTTTACAAGTATGCGCAGCACGGTTTTAATGTTGTCAATACATGGCTTCAGCAAAATTTATTAACACTAAATACAGATAAAACTAATTATATTAAGTTCTCAATGCGTAAACTAACATCAACTAATACTAACTCAACATTATTCGCTCATTACTGTAGACAACCAGATGATACACAATGTTTGTGCCCTCAGATTCAAAGTACGAATAAAATAAAATACCTGGGTGTAATATTGGACGAAACTCTTACATTCAAGCAACATATCGAAGCCTTATGTAGTAAAACCCGCAAGTTGATATTTGCTTTTAAAAAGATACGATATATTGCAGACCCAAAAATAATAAGACAAGTTTACTTTGCCCTGTGTCAGTCAATTTTGACCTACTGTATTACATCATGGGGCGGAGCAGGTAAAACATTATTACTGACCATTGAGAGAGCTCAAAGAGCTATTCTCAAGGTGTCTACTTTTCGCCCTTTCCTTTTCCCCACTAATCTCCTCTATAAATCCTGTAACGTACTAACAGTTCGGCAGTTATTCGTAATGAGCATTGTATTAAAGCAGCATGTAGCACTTCCTTACAACACTGACTATTCTAATAAAAGAAGGAAAGATATAGTTTGCGTTCAAAATACAGGAACTAAACGTGCATTTACAACAAAATTTTATGTTTTCCTAGGACCACTTCTCTACAACAGGCTTAATGCAAAAATTAATATCTACCACCTTAACTTAAGTAACTGTAAAAAAAATCTCCAGGAGGCCCTAAAAAGTATGTCCTACGAAGATACAGAGAATTTACTAATCGTGCTTAAGTAAAATTAATTATTGATTTTGTGATGTTTTACCTGATTAGGGAATTTATTTTTTGTTAATTAATATGTATATTTAATGATTACTTATCCTTCGGTTAATTTATAATTTATTTTTATTAATGTGTATTTAGTTTGTGATTATTTTAGTCTTTATTAGCTCTTTTTGCCTGAAACACAGGATTACCTAGTTCAGGCACATGTATTATATTGTAACTAATTTATACTTTGTATTACCTAGTTTAAACTATAACATTTTTATAATTGTGGATTGATCATTTACACTGTAATTTATATTAAAATATATACCGTAGAAAACGACACGGTACTAAATAGATCACTACCGTGGACCGTGTTTTGTTCCAATAGCGTACATTTAGGATAATAACCGTGTATCTGGTAATACTGTTCATTCCCTTTTGCTACTCTAGCGCCACTTTGGAAGGATTTGGAATTAAAAAATAAGCGTAAAGTTGTAGGTACACTTTTTCAACTTGTCCCCCATCTAAGACAGTTCTCCTTTTCCCTACATTCCATACAATAACTAAACCACAGACTAATACTACTACGTGTCACTAAACTACCCACAGCATTCTCCCGCCAATTTGCATATTTTTTAATGTAAATGTGAATGACGAATTTTATTTAGGTAGTACCTAATAAAATAAATACTTAATAAACTCAATGCATTTAGGTTACCCAAATAAAAAGATGGACAAAATATTTTGAATTTGAACCTAAATATTGTTAGGTAACATTCGTCGTGATAAATAGGCTCACCTACTTGGGTTGAAATAAAACACACAAATCATAATAATATAAAATCATATAATAAACTTTGGTTAAAGAATTTAAACATGGCGCTAAATTCTAAACAATTCTGAGCGGCCGGCGCTTGTTCGCGCACGGTTTTGTAACAACGTCAAAATCGACGGAACTGGCGCCGAGCCGGACCCACAACCATACAAGAAAATAATTTGAACCCCCGACTTGCTAAATGGTGTCTACACACAAGCTTTATTTGATCACCGATCTAGAAAATACAGCTCTCCTTCAATAATAATAAACAGCTGATACACAAATAATCACATCTGGAGACACCTCTACAGATAATTATGTTCGGATCCAACCACAATTTGGTCGGGTGACCATAAATTCAGATTTTGTAACTTGGTAAACTCTTAGTGAGAGTTGGTCTGATTTGGTCAGTCCGATCATATCAGGATGTGTGTTTTAGTTACACTTGTACCGTGCTATGACTATGACTTGTTTTGTACAACATTTTTTCGAATAGTTCTTACTAAGAAGTATACTTAAGTAAAATTAACATTTGGTGTCACTAATATGTCACATAAGTATTAATATTTAAATATGTATTTACATTTGTACTGAAATCACATTTAAATGCCCAATTTTTCGAATAAATAATAGAAATATGGGTTGCAAATATACATATATTTTTTAAACCCATCTTAAGCGATCATCGCATGTACAGGGGACGCGTTTGAGTACGCAACCACTGGGTTAGTGTCGTTTTTAATACATTAATGTTAGTTATTTAACAATTTCCTAATCATATTTTTTACATTTACCCAACATACGAACAAGCATAACTAAAAACTACATCACTAAAAATATAGTCAGTCAAAAAAAACAACTAAAATAACATTTGAATGTAGAACACCGACTGACTACAACCGAAAAGCCGGGGGAGTCATAAAAAATAAACTAACTAAAACTAAGATAAATATGTAACTGAGCGACTGACTACGTCGACTGGTGGGGACACAATGACATGCGACCGTCTTACACCACACAATATTATATTATATTAAGCTATTTGATGTCGACAAGCTTTATTTAATATCTACGGACTACTTTAAGGCGATGGCGTCCAAGTAACCCGGCAAATACAAAATGTATCAGGTTTTTCAAAAGTTGTATGTTTGGAACACGCCCGCGTCCTGTAATGTCAACAGTGGACGGAACTTGTTTACAACAAAAATACTTATTTACAACTTTGTACTAAAACTTTGGCATATGTAAACATTATTTTACCATAGGTACTGGTTTCTTATTTTACTATACCTAGTCAAATTGCGTCAGTTTTGGACATGCTAAACTCATGATTAATGATGTAGCACAGAATTGTAAATAATTATGATGTTGGGATATAGAGTTACCTATCGAATCTTTGCGAAAACCCCTTATAGAAATTGGATTTAGCGGGCTTTTCGAGCGCCATCACGAAGAAATAACAAATTCTTCCCGTATTCGTGTGTCAGTCGACCGCAATTATGTCCGGGTGCATCCCACTGTGTCCCCACGAGCTATACCACAGTTTGAGACGCGCGACAGTCACTGACCGCCGTTCTGACTAGAATATCAACCAATTTTACTGAATTTTATACTCGACGAGATTCCGAAATTACTCAGATCATCACAAAAATAAGTTATACTATTGAGGTATTTCAATATGAGATAATTGCGCCTTTATTCTGATTATCAATATTTTTTACAAAATAATGCAAATTCTTAAAGGAATAAGTGTTTTCGTTTAGACATTTTTTAAGGAAGATACAACTATACCCAAACTACTTTTTAGGATTACTTTATGGTAGGTGTTTTAACTTTTTATAACGCTTTATATAGATCTGAGTTAGATTTTAACAGACAGGGGAGCGATTTTGTAAATACTATTAGGATATCTCGACATCTGTTCTAATTCATGAAATAAATTATTTTTAATACTACTTTGTAGACGGAATTGAGAACTACTTATGTTTCTAACTATATCAGTCAAAGAATATAATTTACTATTTTGTGAAAGACTATGTTCCTAATACATATATTATGGGGTTCTATGAACATGCTCACTGGACTGTTAAGTTCATAATAACAACTTCATTTGAACATAAGAAACCCGAGGTTACAGAAATATCAATTAAGACCCAGACTCGATAATTGAAAAAGATTTTTTTATGTTTTGGTATTGCCAGCTCAAAATCGCGATTTTTTTAACGTAAGCACACAATCGTCCCCTGTCTTAACAAGCAGAAGGTATCAAACTGTGGCGTCGCTACATTTGAGACTGATGCTGCCCTACACGATGGCTTACATTAGACGACCGATTACGATCCTAAAACATCGACTGTGCTACTTATGACATACATATAAACACATCCAATTTAGGGTTTACAGTCTCGCAGTGCAAGCTTCGAGTTCTTGCAAGTCCTTTAGACACGAAAGCTCGATAAAATTGGGCTCAATACTTAAAATCAAATCGGAATAATAAGTTGTGCGAGGTCTTACAGTGCGGGATTGTATTGTCATCTGCCAATTATGGAGGAAGCTTACTCACAACATTATCGTAAGAAGTTCAAAATGACTGCTAAGCTGTCAGGCTGTACATCACTGGTTATTCATAATAACTCGGTCGACTCAACTCGGCCAGCGCATAAACACAGAACTAATAACTCCTATTAACTAATTTGGCAACTGTATTGCACTAACATCTAACTAAAATAACAATGGCTCCAATATGACACGATTTTTGTATGCATTGTCACTCTTAGGATAAGGGATGCTTCCCGAGGACACGATAATGATCGGTGGCTGTTTAAAAAGTAAAAAACATTTCTACTATCAACATAGTCTGGTCCAACCAAATTGTTAATCAGATCCCACCATGTTGGGTTCAGCCGGGTTTCCTCGAGAAGTCTTATTTTGGCACTAATGGCCATTTTAAGGCACTTTATTTAATATCGTGTACTTGTGAGTGTCAAAATAATATTATGTAGGACATGTGGGAGAGTGTGATGTGTTGAACTGAGAAGCGGTAGTACCTCATACTAAACTAAATTGACCATAGTCTAGACAGGCTTGTACAGGATGACGCATGAGAATCGTCAATAATCAGAATCACCCGACCACTTATTGTTAATGGGTTTAGCTTTGTTACCATTGCATTAAACATAGGTGTTTTAAGTATATATGGGAGAAATATAAAAATATATTCTCTCCCGATTATGATGATCACTTTGGCACCTGTACTTTAAATATCATTAATTCGAAGCATAAAAGTAAATTATCTTTTTGGAAGAAACAAAAAGAAATCACTAAACAAAAAACGACCATTTACCAACTATTACAGCCAGTACCATATAAATAATGAATACCGAAGATTTTTTAGATTTTAACAATCGTCAATCACATTTTTTTGGCTATAGGAACAGGACATCAGCATTCTTCCCACATGCTACACATGACAAGGTAAACCTCCTTATTTTATTGTCTATTTTTCCTCATCAATGAAATGTATAACAATAATATTGCTTATTTTATAAAAAAAAAAACCATTTTCCATATAATTTAAACACGATAAAATCAGATTTAATTTTAAAAGTTTCAAAACATACACACAACGATATGATACTGATAACCGGAGAAACCGAGACAAAAACAACGTCTTCAAATAAAATGTTGTGGCGGTATTTTTTAAAATACACCGCCATACTCAAAAAGGTATTACAAACTCTTTGCGCGTTGTACTAATCCGTTTTTGTTCTAAATCTTTTGAAAATAACCAAAAAGCAGCCTTAGAAAAAAGTTTTAAAGTACCATCACGCCTGTAATCCCCGAAGAGCTAGCAGAGGTGGAGCGTACTTCTAGACTAATGAGTTTTAAATAATGATAAATCGGGAAAAAGGCTGCAATTATGTTTTAATGAGCCGCGTTATATAAATCACAACAGAGTAGACAACCTGAATGTAACATGTCGTACACGACGCGGACGTCACGTGTTGTACATTTTGTAACAATATTCCATGACGTATCGTCGGCTCTCCGGTTAGCATAATGTTTTATGCAACTTATCACTGCATATGAACTCACTATGTAGTTGCGTTAACATTATACAGATATTAAACAAATCAAATTGTGTATCTATGCAATGCAATGCAATCTTGATGCTAATGTTTGTAGAGGGTTAGCTCCACGTCGGCTCTACAGATTCCAGACTTCATTTGATTTCTAATTATCATGTGAATACCACTACATAGAAGTGTTATACGCATTGAATCACAATGAAGCTAGAATTTTCCTTACAATGACGTCGATCACAATAGTTACGTAACGCGTGCATCACAGCGTCGATGACGTCTCAAACATATTATTATGTATTTATTGCCTTTATGGATGGATCACTAGAGAGGGGGACAACTAACAGCTGTCAAAGTAAAACTGGGTAAACTAACCGGATTTTGGTTTGGTTAATTTGGTTTGGCGATCGATTAACTTCTAAGGACGAACAAGATAAAACTTGTGCATGTGACATTTGCGCCTAAAAACACATCAATGCTATAATTTTGATATAGGTATGTGAGTGAAAGCATGTAAGAAAAATTTTAACCTCAATTCAGGGACATACTTGTATCACGCTACGTAACCTCCACATTCTGGCTACCGGCAAAACAACGAAATGGCGTAACGTGTCACAAGTATATCACTGACCGACCCTTAATACCTCCTTCGTGCTACATTTACTTAATTACTTTTTCTACCCAGGCGGCCATCCCATCTGCCTTCCACCCAGAACGTGCAAATGTAGGTGGTATACCGACTGCGCGCCGTCTCTGCCGTTGTTGACGACCAGCCGCCATCCCGACGGGGCCCGAGCGGCGCCCAGCGAGCGCGCCACCAGCATCAAGTGACCGAGCAGCTGAAGATACAGAAACAAAGATAGATTGAGAATATAATTAAATATATTGTTGCATAAAATAACTACATACTCAAATTTATTTTTTATTTAAATTGAAGTAAGGAAGTACTTAGGTACATAATCAAGTAGGTACCTACTTACAATACAACATTGTGATGTGTATGATAACTATTTTAATTTTTGACAGATAAAACTGAAATCTGAACCAAGTCTTAGTGAAAACTAATATTGACATGATTTAAGCAATCAAGCATAATTGAAACTCTGTGTTGCTCTTGCTGGTTGTTAAGTATCAACAATTACTGAAATTCAAATAGAGAATAACAGCGATTAACCCAGCACCCACCCTCTGGGGGTCACAGTTTTTAATATATTCTTTAATAAGCACATTATCCTCTTTTGCCTCGCGCAGTCGAGTAAAAAGGATCTGACACTCAACAACGGCGCTCGCAGCACTGCAGGCTGCAGCAGCGATACATTAATTCAGGAATGTATGGTATGTATCGAAAATTAACAAATTTACGACACGTTTGACGTAGCGGCTGAGCGATCGGCTTCTGCGCAACGTGTTGTGGGTTCGCTCCCCACACGGAGCAAATATTTGTATGACCTACAGGTAGTTGTTCCGGGTCTGGGCTTTTCGTGTATGTGAGTCCACGATACTGGAGAAAATTCTAGTGAGGGGCAACATTGTATAAGTAAAAAAATATAATAAAAAACATGATGTGCGCCCACACAGCATGCTTGTTAACAAAGTATTGCTGTGTGCGTGCACGACTGCAGTGCAGTACAGAACAATACACCCCTCACAGTAATCAATGTTCATATCGACGAGCTGCCGCAGTCACGACTCGCGCCACGCGAAACTATTAAATCTATAATCTACATCTATAAAAATAAGGTAGAGGTGTGTTATGAATTTATGATCCAAATGTGTGACAGAAAGAATGCGCCGCGTGCGATAACGACTTGTTTGAAAATAAATAATAATGTAAAGGTTAATCCTTTGATGTATAGATAGATAGGTATGCACAAACTAAGCTAATGACATTAAATGGAGTTGATTGACTTTTATTCAACATAGGACACGGTAAAGATTACTGGGCATGTGACTCATCCAACTCCTCTTAAAATTACGCCGTCCAATTTTTGCGGAAGAACCGTGGCACCTTGTGACGTCACGCCTTGCCGCGCAGCCTCAAAGTCACAGCCAGAGAAGATTGACAATTTCTCTAATTCACGCTTAAAACATATGAATCCTCGTCAGGCGCACCCTGGGCAGTCAGCCCCGCTATAAACCGGACGTTTAGCTCATGTCATGCCAGGAATTCACTTCTGGGGTGTGGTTCAAGCTTTGGACCTGTGACAACTTTATTTTAAAATAATCACAGGTCTAAAGAGTGAGTTTGGTGGGTTGATTAAGGCATTTCTTCGGACCCTCAAACCCCCTACGTCTGCGGCCTATGTCAACTATTGTGCAGCTCTACAGTTCTAGACGACGACAAATAAAAATCCAGTTGCACAATATTAAAACAAATGAGCACGTAGACCAGCTTGTTTTAATTCCAATTACGTTAAAAGTATTTACAAGGTACAGATAACGCGTGTGACGCTGGTATCGCAACAGTTTGCGCGTTGAATTCCTTTGTTATCGCGATCGTCTTATCAACGCCGCGCGCCTCCTTACTTAGTCATGGAGACAGTTCACATATGAGGAAACTAATTACTAATTATACTTTTTCAATAAAGAGAAGGAATATTGACTGCCTCATTAGCCTAGTGGTCCCAAGTGCGACTGCTACACTAGAGGTCCTGGGTTCGATCCCCAGGTCGAGCAAAGTGTTATTGAGTTTTTCTATGAAATTCTCATTAGCAGCTCGGAGTCTGGATTTGTGCCCGGTTAATGGCTATAGGCTCGCCCCCTATAACATGGGACCTAAACATACAGGCGAACTGTGGGTGTACATTAAGTACACCTCTGCCTAACCCCTCGGGGAATACAGGCGTGATGGTATGGTATGTAGAAGGAATATTGTATGCCTCTACTTAATAATATTTTATGGAATATATTTTTTATTGTACAATAAAAATATATAATAAATGAATAAAATATAATATGAATATATAAAATAAATGAATAAATAAATAACTTTATAATGTAAACAGGACAAAAATTTCAACTTAAAACCTAACCCAACCCATATAGTTGGTTGCCAAGACTCACAAGCTCATAACTCATTGTTAAAAAGTTATCAGATATCATTTATAGAGTTAAGCTCATAGCTCTAGAAACCTAGATGTTAAAATGAAATAACATTGTCTAACAATACAATTGATAGATTTCTTACATTCACATATCTTAAAATGACACAATTATCACTTATTTGGAATGAAAAATTCCATCTTATCAAGTATCTCAGGTTAGTTGAGAAACAAAATAAGCAACTTCCAAATAAGTCTTCTATAGGCAAGACAGCCAAACATCCTGTAAGCATGTCAGTCATCATTTGGAAATTATGCAACCATCCTAATTCTTGAAATCATTTCCCTTATGAAACAGCACTGGGTTGATGGGTTCAACACTTTCAGAAACAAAGCACTGTTTGTGCAAAATACTAAAACCTATTTTATTTTTTATATAGTCTTCTGCCTCAAGCTACTTTTATAAATTGCTACCTGTAGGTTCTTGGAAAAAGTAACTTTTTTTATTGCAGTAATATACAAGTATATAAGTAGGCTGCCTGCTGGTAAGTCGCAACCACAGTCTGCAGACACCAGCAACATGCGCGTTGTCATTTTGACACCTCAGTAATTGTTAAGTCTCATATGCCCAGTAATTTCGGTCTGAGTGGCTTGAGTTTACTGGCTACATTACCCTTCAATACGGAACATTATCCCCTAAGGCGACTATCTGACCCATTAATGGTTAGCGGCAGGATTTCTGTAACTACTTCAAACCGCCAGGTCATACTTACTTCCATATCGTTTGCTTCCGCATCTTGCAACCTCGGGATCCTCCGCTTCGGGATCACCAGGAAATGTACCGGAGCTTGCGGAGAAATGTCGTTGAAGGCCAGACACTGGTCATCTTCGTAAATAATATCAGCTTTGATCTCTTTGGATATTATTTTGTCGAATATTGTAGGTCCCGGCGCGGCAACGCTTTGTGCCTGCGCGCGTCGTACTTCATCGCTATATGGTCTACGGACGGCTATGGCCGACCCACGGGATAAATCATATATATTTGTTGGATAACTCTTCTTTAATCTGAATTTTAAGGCTCGTTGAAGCACTTTATTGAACATTTTTATTGTTTTTCACATCGGAATTCCATCATCACAAAATCACGTAAGTTTTGACTTTTTGACAATTCTATTAGATGACATTGACAGATTCTTTTTTTAGTTTGACAGCGACGTTGGTAGAAATTATTTAGTGTGGCTATGTATTAAAAATAAAAACATCCACCACTGAGAGTCCTGTCCTAGGTGATTGAAGCCACGCTCCAGAGTTCTCGTATCCAACTTTATATTATTCAATGATGAGCAAAAGATCGCAATATTCGCACTGCTTTTCATAAAATCGCCGCTACACACAAATCAAAATAAATGAAATGCAAATCACGATTCATTGACAATTGAATTGAGTGAAAATTAGGTACTTACCTAACTTATTTCCGATACCAAGGGCGTAGCTACCGCTGTATTAGCCGTATTAATGATACGAGCCCCAGGGCTATAGGAGCCTCGACGTGCGTTAGCCCTAATAAGTAAAATGTTATCTCACTCTCACCTTTATGTCGTACATTAACCTCCCCCAAAAAATATATCTGATCATATAAGATCGTAGGTAAACGGATTCACATAAATGATCGATCGATTTTCGGGGGGCCCCCGACAGATGTTGATACAGGGCCCGTGTAGGGTAAGCTACACCATTGACCAATACACATGAGCGAAGTTATGACTAAAACATGGAGATGATTTTAATAAAACAATACTTTGAATAAAAAAATAATAGATACTTTAATATAAAAATATCAATACACCTTTGCCAAAAAGCAAAATAAGATACAGTAACTAGTTTAAACTATACAACGTATGTGTCTATTTATACTATACACAATAGTCGCCGCCATCATCGGTACACAAATAACAGTATCTGTAATCAAGATAGTCAATGTGATATTCTCAATCCAACTACTTACAAAGTAGTAGTATCGTATAAAGACCATCCTATTTATTGGTCGATTTAAGTTGTCAATGATAATAATTATCAGTGTGGTTTCGTTAAGTATATATTTGGATAAAATTTAGTTAGTTATTATTTATTAATAATTCCCGGATTAGCGGTACCATTTAACTAAATGCTACTGGATAACAGAACACCTAAACTTAAATAGTTACTTATTTTTGAGCAAATACTTATTCCACCCCATTACACTAAATGGACTGACAGTCCCCACAACTCATAAATCTCTCACAAGACTAGCAGTCCTTACCCTACAGCCGACTATTTCTTGGGATAGTAACCCGTATTATCTGAATAACGTACAGTATAATAATATCTGTGACCACATTGTTAACGATACAGAAAATTACAAAACTGATTTGATTTTAATTTGATTTTGTAACTTTACATTATGTAATAGTGAAGCCTGAAGCTGACTGAGAATAAAAAGTGTTGTAATATTCCTGAGAAAAGTAATTTAATGTAGTAGTGGTCTCCGACCGCAATTATATAACTTGAACTAAAGCTTCGTTTCCTTAAATTTCGACGTTGGCGTTCTTAAATCGCCAATCAATAATCACGTTGCCTATATTTACTTTCTTTAATACTTCACTAATTACTACTCTATATAATATTCATTCCTCAGCTTCGTCGTATGCGCATGTACGCTGAACTAAGGATTGTTAACAACATTCTGAAGGTTCTATACACAATGGTTTTTAGGTGTTGGTTGCGGAGTGCCAGCCTGCAGAGCAGAGTTATCACGAAGAACAGTGCTCCTTGGTGAACGAAGTACATCCTGAAGTAAAAAACTTAAGATTAAATTCGTTTCGAAAATTGGTGATTATTTCTACTATTAGCACAACCCATTTGATATTATATCATTGGATATAACTCTTAGCTAATAACTGTGTAATAATTGTATAATGTTCTTGGTTTGTGGTAAGAAATAAACGCTATTATTTCTTTGTGTAGTAATTGTTCTATATGCAAAATTCTACAACTCCTACTTTTAATATTTTTATAATATGTCAGAAATATACAAGAGTGCCTAGCAGAAAATTCACTGATACAACAATAATTCTTACTTGCGCATGTGTTTCTTAGCATCGTCGATATCCTGATCCTTTTCTTGCAGGAGATATTTTCTTGTTCCTATTACGAAGTTTTCATAATGCTCACTCCAACTGCAAAGAGGGAATTCATTGTATTAATGCGTTCTCCTGCTCTATAAGCTATACTATACTATATCTTCAGTTTATTACATAAATATCTTATCATGCTTATACAAAACCATTGAGAACCTTACTATCACTCATATGCACAGCTACATAGACCTTGTAGACGGAAACATAAAAAAAACTGATCATGACCCACACTAAGATTTTCTTCTGTATCTTGGGTGCGTTTACAAATACAAATTCTCACAAACGCCCAGACCCGGAACAACTACCTGTAGACCATACAAATAATTGTTCCGTGTGGGGAGTGATACAACGGCCTCACAGAAAACCGGCGTCAAACAACGTTTACGCTGTGTTTCGCCGAGTGGATGAGGTTACCGGAGGCCCAATCCCCTTTTAAAAGGCGAGCAACCCACTTGTGTCTCCTCTGGTGTTGCAGGTGTCCATGGGCGGCGGTAATCACTTACCATCAGGCGATCCATTTGCCCGTTTGTCCCCCTATCCCATAAAAATAAAATAAAACCAAAACCTATGGCGTAAAAGCCGATCTCTCAGCCGATACGCCAAACGTGTCGTAGTATCTGTTAATACTTATGTTTTTTTCTTTTTTTAAACATAGTACTTACTTGATGCTGTGAGGATCTAAATTATAGATGACGGCATCTTGAGGTGATAGTCTGGTATGTAATTTTCTTACATTATCCGTTTTGAAATACCATTCACGAACAGAAAAGAATCTTAACAGTTCATTCATCGCTATGAGTCGCTGGCTCACTGTTATAAGACTCAACCTAGAACAAATATAAAATACAATTAGTACACACAATTGTAACAATCCTTTAAGGGGGTCACGTTCCATAATGAACCAAATGAAATAATATTTTGAACATTATCAAAATCAAAACTACCATTATGGTATAAAATTAATTAATATTGTAATACTATAAACGTTCATATCTACGAAGAACATTAATAGAAAGAAAAACGCGCCTTTTGTCTTTTCATGTTACTCACTTTGTTTTTATCCCAAGAATTTTGGCAATATGCTCAGCCAAATGTAGAGGCGCAGTTTGCAGTAACGTCTCCATAGCTTTTTGTGTGACTCTGTGAAACGGAACGGTTTGTTAGTTCCCCACTTTCCTCTGAGGTTAGTTTCTTCTCACTCTTCTGAGAGAATTCCTTGCTCGATACAGATAAAGTATGCAGTCAGAGGAAAGACAGACAGGTACTGCACCTGTACCAGTGCAAATCATAGACAAATACCCTCAAGTACTGTACATACGTTAGAACTTTATATTAACTTACTTATTCTCAACTGTGAAGCCACTAGGATACCAGAAGGTGTTGTCGAGCGGGTGAACTCGCAGGTACTTGCGGAGATTATACTCGAAGGCACCCCACGTCGTCGGGTTCTCGCAAGTACTGCAGTTGTATACGCGGACTTGTTCAGGCCTGTAAACAAAAATATAATATTGACTTAATAAATAGACAGCCTCATTAGTCTATTAGTCCCAAGCGCACTGCTATGTTAGAGGCCCCGGTTTCGATTCCCAGGACGAGCAAATTGTCATTATATTGAGATTTTCTTTATGAAACTCTCAGTAGCAGCTCGGAGATTGTATTATAGGCTCGCCCCCTATTACATGCGACTTATACAATCCGGCGAAAGGTGCAAATTAGTACACCTCTGGCTAGCTCTTAAGAAATACCGATGTGATGGTATGTTTTGATTGGATTGAATAACTCATATAATACTTAGAGACCATACACTGTCGTTTTAATTTAAGTCTCTAACTATCCCACTGACCTCTATAATACTCAATTATCCGCATGTTAGAGGTTATACAGCCGTCGAATTTAAATCCAGAGCACCATATCTACGCCACCGCCACTCTCTCTAATCTCTAGGCTGTCATTCTCATTGTACATAATATACCATTATATATTATATATATGTATATATATATACCAGAATAAGATTTGCTTACGCCCCAGGTTCCGAAAATAGCTCTCAGTGACGTTACGAATCTCACGAATTTAACGATCAGTGTGATCACGATCAATAAGGAAATTGGATACCTATAAAATAAATTTGCTTACTAGCACAACAATTTTTGTATCGTCTTCTTCTATTTAATTAATAATGTAAACTGTATAAAATTACTACTTAATTGAAAATTTCACTAATAAAGAAGCAAGAAATTGAAAAAATGCATATTGCTCGGCTCATTTTTTTTGATACCACTAAGGTGGCAAACAAGCATACGGCCCGCCTGATGGGTAAGCGGTTACCGTAGCCTATAGGCGCGTGCAACACCAGGGGTATCACTGGCGCGTTGCCGACCCTGTAAATTAAAGAGGCAAAGTTGGGCTGGCAGCAGAGGAGACATGGTGGTGTTTGGTTACCACCGGTCTCCCCTAGTGCCAACACAACGCTTCTTCGCGGAGCTCTGGCGACCTTGCTCACCGTTAGGAACACAACATAGCACGGAGCTATGTTATTTGGCTACGATTTTCTGCAAGGTGGGGGTATTTCCCCAGTCCGGTGGCTCCAATTCTGAGTGGAATTATTCGATTATGACTATGCCCTACCTCTCTTCAATTTATTTACACATAGTGGCATCATTACAAACAATGACGTCGACGGGGGCCAACCACGTGACCTGGCTGTCACGGGAATACACCTTGGTATGGTCTATGGTGTTACTTTATTGGGTGCTGCGATCGAAGGATCGAAGTTACACAATAGGTACGTAGTACCTACCGCAGCCCCACTGTGCCAAACGCGTCACTTACGGAAAATAATTAGGAACACATGGGTACTTAATTAAATATCCGGAACAATTATAAGGTCAAACACACATTGTTCAGGTAACAATCTCGCTCCTTATAGCTGTTAGTGGCCATAACAAAACGTGACAGTTTCGCAACACATTTTCCGGGTTTTTAATTGTTCTTTCATCTATAATGATATTATGAGACAAAGAAGGTTTGTAGGTATGAGTTTAATGAACTGATATTACCGACAGTGGGACGTGTGGTGACTAGAATCAACAAAAATTAGTCCGCTAATAGTTCCTATTAGCGGAAGTCTGTAACTGACGCCAGTGACAGAAAAGTTGTAAGAAAATAGTTTGTTATGGTATTTTATGATGAGGGATGTAACATGGCTGTAGGCAGGGTTCTGGGCGTATCATAAAATGCTAAGACAAACGAATCACTTTTTTTACTTTTCTTTCACTGGCATCACTTTTAGACTTGCAGAGAAGTCTACAAAGTAAGCAAGATGTGGAACGTAACTATAAATTGTGAAAATCAAGAATATAATGTAGTATAGGACTAAGGGATTATATTATATTTATAATTTTTTATCCCTAACTGCTATCTGAGAAGAAGGTAAAATCTCGTTATAAATGCGAAAGCAGCTCTGTCTTTTCGTTTATTAGGTACGTTTTTACACCTTAAAACGCTAAATTCTAGTGTGGTTAAATATATTAGTTAGTAAACCTTTGAACCGATTTTGATGAACTGTAACGTAGAGACAATAAGTAGGATACCTTTATTTTTAAGTCTATATTATCGTCCCTGAGCGAACAGTCAGAGGTCAGCTTATAGTATATTGGACTAACATAGGGCGATGTACAGGACTGTGAAGATTTAGCCCCCTAAATTGGCCATTTTATCCACTAAAGTGGGCATATTAGTGTGACACTCACTTGTCGAGCGCGGTGTCCCAGGCGGCGGCGAGCAGCGTGTCGATGGCGATGTCGACGGGCAGCATGTCGGCGCGCGCGCCCTCGCGGCAGCAGAACACGTGCAGCAGCCCCTTGCCAGCGCCCACCAACACGCCGCTCGGCCCGTTCAGGTTCTCGATCCACCCGGGGAACGGGTGCCGAAGAGACGACACCACTGTCATTAACACTGCCACTTATTAAGAGTCCAATCTTGAGGCGAAGGCTTCAGAACGTGCGATGACGGCTAAGTACCTCAGTGGCATAGCGTGGAGAAGGGGGGTCTTGGACCCGGGCGGTACATATGTAGGGGTGGCCGCGTCAGAACATAGTCATCAGATCATGTAACGAGTTAATTTTTATAAATAATAACAGCATATTTTACCTATGATCTACTACAACTAAAATAATTGATTTGTTGTTGTTATCGAGATACAGGGTACTTATTTACTACGATCTCGGTCTACCTAAAATGTGGTATCTTGACAATCGAGCAAGAGTGGCAGAAATATGAGCTAAGCCACTGAACTACTTCTCCACAAGCTGAAAAAAGAACGTGTAATAGGAATTAACATAACGTCACCACTGACCGACAGAAGGTCTGAAGATGGCGACGGGATACCCCTTGTTGCCGTGCTCCTGCACCACGTTCTCGGCCAGCGCCTTCGTGAACGTGTAAGTGTTGGGCTTTGGGGATATGTACCTGAAACAAAAGGAAGTACGGACACTTCAAAATTAGTAGGCAAGTCTATCACTTTGGAACCTGTTTCTAGGAGAAGAAATTCTTAGGACCCCGCTATCCATAGGACTCTCTAGTTTCAACTCGTTTTGTTTATAAAATAATCCTCTAACATAATCCCATTACGCTAAAGAGCCCAAGGCCCCCAATAAATTGAAGACGACCCCGGGGGGTTATAATCGCTACTTGATAAATCGCAATATGATTTACGGATACACTGCTACACAACGTGCCATATTATGTAGGTAATTAAGTATCTAGTATAAGCTGACATATTGTATAGGATCGCATTGTATAAATAGGCTGTGCATACACTTAGAGTTCAGCTTATACTCGATTTAATGGCACACTGTGCAGCCGTAACTCCGTAATTCAAAGGCCATTAGCCCCTCATCTGCCGCCAGAGGAAGCGGCTGGGTACCTACGGGGAGACCTCGGGAGAGAAGTGATTTGATTCCCCCTGGTAAAAACTAATATGGCTACGTACTCCTGTGTGATCTTGGCGAGCAGGTGTTCTGGCAGCGCCCCGGCGAGCGCGAGCACGTCAGCGAGCGGCGCCGGCGCCGGGTACACGCGCTCCTCCACCACGCTCAGCTCCGCGTTGCTGTACGCCGTCGACACGTGCACAAACGCCTGAGGGGAGGCAGTGGGAACATTGCAGTATAAACTAGTCGTGTCAAGAGACCCCTCCGTGCCTCGGAGAACACGAAAAGGCTGTCGGTCTCTCCGTCTCCTATAATAATTATTAGTGGTAGTCAGAAGCCCAAAAAGCCTGATATTCTATTTGAGTCTATCCTTAGGATATCAGTATTGACAAGACATGTTGCGGAGGAGTGGCTAAAATGGCCATTTTGATGTTCTGTGACATGTTGTAACGCCATTTATTTTAAAAGAGTGTCCATGGAGTTTTTTGCCGGATTCTTCTCCATAGGATCAACCTTTTGGAACCGAGCAACTAGAATCATAACGTTTCATAAACGCTTGTTAAAGCTTATTTGAAATAAAAACATTTGAACTTTGAACATAAACAAGTTGCTGTTTTCCAAGAATTCCTATTTGTTCGGTGCATCACTATTTGATTCACGGGCACTTTTCCAGTTTAAGTTGGCCTTGAATTGTATAGGCTATTCGTAAACGTATAGGTCAACACATATTGGAAACTTTTGGCATGTTGTCACAGAGTACAGATATCTCTTCTTTATACTGTGGTGTTGTGGAGTCATGTATCTGTGAATGTTGCCATTCACTTTATCAGAATTTGCTATTTTAATCCCCCTAATGGCAGCCGCTTCGTGTAAAATATCTACCACCATTACATAATTACCTCGATGTTGGGCAGCGAGTCGCAGATGTCGAGCAGTCGCTGCACGGAGCGCACGTTCTGGTCTAGAGCTACCAGCAGCGGCTCGTTGAACTTGAGCGTGGCCGCCGAGTGGAACACTATCGACACCTGCAACAAACGTTTACCTGTTTTCTTATGGGATAGGAGGGCAAACGAGCAGCTGGATCGCTTGATGGTAAGCGATTACCGCCGCCCATGGACACCCGCAACACCAGAGGAGTCACAAGTTACCTGTTACCGCTAAACGGCTTTTTAAAGTTTTGACTGCATGTTTGGCGTAGCGGGATAAGGTCACCTTGTGACTACCGTTGCCCCGCATGTCGTTGGTTCGATTCCCACGCGAGGCAAATATTTTTGCGATCCACAGATATTTGTTTCAAGGTAGTGATTGATAGAATTTGTCTTTATCGACACAAAAAAAATATCTGCATGTTTATGGTGTCCCTTGAAACACAATTAATGCCGATTTCTGGCTGCTGCTCTATTTTTGCAAAAAACAAACACCAAGTTGCATTTTTCATTGTGTTATCACATTTAATATTTGGTTTTAGTGCTTAATTTACTTAACAAATATTTTTATACAACCAAGCAAGCCATACTTTTCCTTCCAGTATAAGCAGTTAGCAGACCTCTCATCGTACGGTGAAATCCTATATAATGCGAAGTCAGTTTATACTGAAAATATGTAGCTGGATGTACACCTAGGTAGGTACGCATCTTATAAGAAGTTTTCGACATTACATTCGTGAGGGTGAGGGTGAGGGTGACAAATTGTGGTAGTACCTAGATCCTAAAACGATAGATCTACATAATGGCGAACAAAAAAATGGCCTTATTGTCTTTAACCTACATAAATCTACCTGCGAAGTATAAATAGGTAACTTAATAACATTTTCACTAATAAGATCTCACCATGATTGAATGAGGTAGGCAGGCAGGTACCTACTTACATGAAAATAATTTTATGTTTAATTTCTAAATTATATAATTTTTTGTTTCATTTCGGAATTGTATTATTAGCTTATAGTAGCTAAGAAGTACTTGTGGATTAGTCAAGCTCATACATATTTTAATTCCTTTCAATAGTTTCATAAGAGAAGGGCCTAAATTATAATAACCCTTCCGCAATCGGAGAAGTACATACAAAAAGGGCCGAGGTCGAAGAGCAGTGGATATTTAATCACATCGATTGTATCCATGGGCCGAAGGGACCGTTCAAATAGGGTTGCCATCTGTACGGGTTTCCCCGGATTTGTCCTAGTTTAAAGGGCGTCCAGGGAGCGTCCGGGCGGAGTTTCATTTGTATTCCGAGTTTAAAATGAAACGGTTTGCAGCTCTCGCCGCCAGGCGGCCGCGCGACACTCGCACCTTACCACGCCACCGGGCAGCCATGCGCCCCGTCCATGTCCGGGTCCTAAGCTCCAAAATCCGGGGCTTTCACGCTTCTTGTCCTAGTTACCAGATTTTGGAGGTGGCAACCCTACGTTTAAACTTAACATTTGAAAGCATCAGCCGCGGAGCAGCTCACCGAGTCGCAGCGTGTCGCAACGTGTCGCAACGTGGCGTGTGATCGTGTCAGACTCGATATCATCCACTTTATTATAAACTTGCAGCAATCATAAATTATAATGTTAGAGCGATGCGATGTGAAATAGTTACGAAGCATGTGTTAACATATAATAACAACATGCACGTACGAGTAGCGAGTAGTAGGTACCTAGGTACCTGGTCTATAGTACTTTCACAACTTTCAACATTGTTATATTTTTTTCTATCAAAACACACTATCACGCCTTGTACTAAATGTACCTACAATTGTAAACACTCCGTTCGCTGCTAGATGTGTTAAGTCCCATGATATGTGGAGCGAGCACAGGAGCGAGCCTATTTCCATTAATCGGCCATAAATCCCAATTCTGCTACAGAGAAATTCCTAACAGAAATTAGATATAATCTTTATTTATTTTTATTTGCATCAGAACGACCAATAAAAAGCCATTTACACTGATAACATACAGTTTTCAATTTAAACAAAACATAATTAAACATACGAGTAGAAGCCTTTCACTCAGTCTTCTCGCAATAAGTACCTACTTCAAACATTCCAACACTATCACCTTGTCATCACCAAACAGATCCAGTTAATATTGGATTTCAGGAGCGCATTGAGCGCGTTTAACGATAGATATATTCTGGGTGTCTTTAAATCACGAGTGAATCGGTTTCTTCTAAGCCTATCAAGAATTAAAAGAAAGAAAATATAGTAAAGTGTATTTCAGGAATTGCTTGATTAGTGAATCGGAGCCGTCTCGTGACCACATTGAGGTAATCACTGATTAGGTAACTAAATAATTTACCATTTAGAAATATAAAACCGACTCAATTTTTTATCGTCATTCGTCATACACTAATGAGACAGTCTGCTCTATGTACACTATGTAGAAAAAGATCTAGGTAAATGATCTCACTAGGTTAGAGTAGGGCGGCCATCCGTGTCCCAGTTTAGAGGGCTCCGGGGAGCGTCTGAGCGGGGTTTCATTTGTTGCATTGAGGATTTGTCACAGTCGGATTAGGCTGCTTTTGTAGATGAAGACGTTTCCGTGCCTAATGCTGCGTAATTAGTTTTTAGTCGTGATAGGCTTACGCTTGACCTCCAGTTCGCCTGATGCTAAGCGACACTGTGATCTACTATGGAGCGCGCTTTCCTAGTTTCCTTTCAAGATTCAAGAACCTCTCTCTCAGATTAACTACGATAGAGAAAAGTCTAATAGTTGCGGTTAGTGTACCTCTCGGAGCTGCGCAATGGCATCTGCGTCGAGTCCGAGGCCCGGCTTGGACACGTCGCCGCTCACTACGCACATCTTATCCAGCTGCCGGTGGTTGCGCGCGCGCACATTGTCGAACACCTGCAAACACCAAGTCAACCATTGCATTTTGTATTTAATTTTGGGTTGTTTGAATTAAAAAGGTTTGTCTAAATAGGAAGCCATTCTAACGTAGGAGAGCCATGCTTCGGCATGAATGGGCCGGCTTGACCGGAGTGATACCACGGCCTCACAGAAAACCGGCGTTAAACAACGCTTACGTTGTGTTTCGCCGAGTGAGTGAGATTACCGGAGGCCCAATCCCCTTTTAAAAGGCCGGCAACGCACTTGTAACTCCTCTGGTGTTGCGGGTGTCCATGGGCGGCGGTAATCGCCTACCATCAGGCGATCCGTCTGCTCGATTGCCATCCTATCCCATAAAAAAAAACTCCTTTCCATAATTTGGCATAACCATACTGCTGAATTAAAAAAAAATACCCAAGCATCGTTAACGTGGCAGTGTTGCTAGCCTTCTGAATACGTTACTCTTGGTACGATACTAACATCCATGGATAAAGAGAGTCCGGGAGTCAACCTATCAGACGTACACTCTACATTTAGCAGTTAACCGTTTCTCACCCTTATTATTAAGAGCATAAGGTGAGAAGTGGTCCACGACCAGATGCTTCACGGATACCTGTGACTGCTTGAGCTGTGCCAGTCTCTTGTGTGGGGACTGGCCCTTCTTGTCCCTCATGAGCAGGTGCAGCTTGCCCACCTCCGGGCACGTCGCCAGGATCCGCTCCACCAGAACCTGCACGATGAAATAGTGGATTACATACTAGTTACCTACTTAATATTACGATAAACTAACTCTAACTTTTACCATTTCACACCGAAACACGAAAATACGTACTTAATTTTATTTTTATTATTTGGTCGGGGCTTATCTTCATATCAGCCTATTGCAGTCCACTGCTGATCGTGGGCCTCTCCCCAAAAAGCGCCAACCATCCCGGTCTTGGCCAGCTCGTAACCATCCGCTGCCAGCCACATTCTTCAAATAGTCGGTCCATCGTATCGCAGGGCGTCCCGCTCTAACACTTATCTGCTCCATCAGTCGTCTGTCCGTCTGCACACATGGCCGGCCCACTTCCACTTCAGCGTGCTTATTCTTCGCGCATGTCGGTGACTTTTCTTTGACGAATGACTTCGTTGCGAATTCAATCCACCAAAGAAACTCCAAGCATTGCTCTCTCCATTGCACGCTGAGCAACCTTGAATTTGTGGACCAGTCCCATGGTGAGTTTCCACGTTTCGGCTCCATAAGTCATCTCGAGTAGGACGCACTGGTTATAGACCCTGCTCTTTAGGGATAGTGGAATCGACGATTCCTTGATTCCTTCTTGAATGCCGCCCAGCCCAAGCGAATTCTTTTGGTTGCCTCCTTCTCGAAGTTGTGCCACCCAAATTGTATAATTTGGCCAAGATATATGTATTCTTGCACAACATCGAGGGCAGCACCATTTCTTGTGCGGGCTGCTACTGAGAAATCCCTAACAAGTTCAAACGATGCTGTACCACAGACTCCAACAATTGGGTAGTTGCCAGTCAATCAGATCCCAAGAGGTCCAACTACCGACCAAATCAGATATTTTGTCGCCTCTTACGAGATGCCGATCTGAATGGCAGTGAGATATTGTATAAACGGGGTAAATCTAACCACTGTACTCCAGTCTCTCCAGTATGTCAGTAATGTCGCGTACCTTGCCCATAAAGCCGGTCGCCCCGGTGATGAGGATGGCCCTGCCCGCGTAGAAGCGCGGCAGCTGCGGCTCGGCGGGGCCCGGCGACACTGGACGCGGCACCATAGCTCTGGAAGTGACAAGTTATGAGCAACAACCCTTACTGCCGCATTCAGAGACGTCGAATAATGTGGTCAAAATAACTGTAGCGCTGTACGCATCTGAACTCTGAAGTTATCCAGAAAGGCAGGTATATCACAAAATTTATGTGTTTAACTCACGCAGTTATTAACTGTCTCATTAGTCTAGTGGTCATGAGCGCGACTGCTACGCTAGAGTTCCTGGGATTCGATGCTCAGATGGAGCAAAGTGTGATTGGGTTTTTTTTTTGGGCTTTCAGGCTCACTCCCTAATACATTGGACCTAATCATACCAGCGAACTGTGGGTGTTTACCTACATTAGAACGCCTGTGCCTAACCATTCGGGGAATACAGGCGTGATGGTATGTCATATATGTTATGTTCTATGTGTTTTTGCACAAAAATATCGAAATTAGTAGGCGGAATAATCACAAATGCGACAATATTACGACCCCAATTGTCTCTACACCGAGTTTTAGACACAGTTATTTTGACCTTACTATGTAGTTATACCAACTATAAGAACTCGCGGAAGTACGCTGAACAATTTACAACGTAAGAAAATAGGTTCTAGGTGTCTGCATATTATAGCAATGTTATTAGTGTTTTTCTTTACGTCGTAAGTGTTTGTGGATATACATTATTACTGATACTCGTAATACCAGGAATAAATATAGACCAGGTAGATTTGTTGTTCCTGCAACCAGGCTCCAGGAGATAGTTCAATATACTAATGTAGCACCATTACCATTACATTTAGAATATCAATTTATGATTATATTTAGCAGTTAGTTACATTTTTTACTTTGGCACAAGACAGTGGCATTCAATTTAATTTATTCATTTATTTAAAAACAAAAATAAATTGCAGCAATTGGCGCAACCAATTTGACTGATTGCTTTTTTAATTTACGCAAGCGAACCTTCGCATTTGCACAGATCAGCTTTGAGAGTTTTATGTGGCCTAAGTAATACGAAATGTTAATCTGGTATCGTGTATGTTGTTGAGCTCACTCACTATAGGAAAATTGCCTGCGGGATAAAGGGGCGCGGGGGTACAATGAGAACGGGGCGGCGGGCGCTGATCGTAGCGTGACACACAAGAGCCGAAATATCGATTATTCCCGAAGACCACAACTTATTTGGCCACCACAGGGGGACAGCGAAACAACTTAAAAAATATATTCTCGTTGTCCAACACTGGGTGACAGCGTCTCGACTTTCTAAATTATTTCCATTCGCCACCACTGGTGGAGAGCGGATTGTTTAGCATTCCCTACGACCACCGCTGGGGGACAACGGCGCAAATTTTGATACAATTTCCACTGGCCATCAATTTAAATTATTTTATCTAGAGACCAGTAAGGGATAGCTTAATATACTCACGCAATTAGGTTTAGCAGTTATTGCTAAGAGTGAGACTAATATAAATATTCCTAAATTACATGGTAGGTAATTAATAAAGTTATTTATTCTTTAATTAACTTTTATTAAATGTTTCATCAATGTTTTGATTGCATATTTTTTTATCGAAGTGGGTAATTTAACTGACATCACTGGCTGGGTGCCCCGCATTGTATTTGTAACCCAAAAACGAGTATTTGCTACATACGTAATTCACCAGTGAATCGGTTTCTTCCAGACAAGCGCGCTCCATCGGCGATCGCAGTGTCGCTTAAACATCTGCCGAACTGGCGGTCAAGCGTAAGCCTATCAAGAATAAAAAAAAAACAGTATAGATAGTTTTAACTATAAAAGAAACCATGATACTCTGAGTTTGTTTCGGTGTATCTTCTCAGAGGTCGTCAGTTAGGAAAAGTTTTTTTTTTATTCGCGATAGGCTTACGCTTGACCGCCAGTTTGCCTGATGTTAAGCGATACTGCGATCTACGATGGAGCGCGTTTGCCTAGAAGAAACCGATTCACTCGTGATTTAAAGACACCCAGATTATATAGTATCAGAGAAGACACACTCGGGAAGTGCATTCCATATTTCAGCGGTACGCATTATAAAAATCGCTAATTGGACTTAAAGCGTTTCGTTCGAGTTTTTGGAATGTCCACCATGAATCGATGACGCTTTTCGTGCTTCTGGTCGTCCGAAGCTGGCGTCTAATTAAAATAAAATTATCTGTAAAAGTGTCACAATATTCCATTTCAGTATGTACTCATAAATATTTTGTATGATCAGCTGTTGATGTTTTTCGGATCTCTCATTATATTTAAAGTCGTCTGTCAGAGCAACCACATTATAAAGGACAAGATCACCTAACTAACCTCTTATTGTAAAACTCAAGCATATAAGTAATCGTCTCGAATTATATTCCATTCTTGTTCCAAAGCTTAAGATTAACATAAGTACGTACTTACTTAGCTGCCTACAAAACAAACACTCATTTTGAAGTAGTACAATAGTACAGGTACGGGTAGGTACTAGAAGGTATGTCGAACCTTGTGCCCGAGACTTCAGACTTAGCTACCAAGTAAACATTCATCTAATGAAAATATTAGTCATTCATAACCGCCGCACCCACAGACATACATTAACGTTAATGAATAATTAACCAATGACCTATTACTCAAAGGTCTGTTAGATTACATACCAACATAATAATTTATTATAAGCTATGAAATACTGCCTCATTAGTCTATTGTTCCCAAGCGCGAGTGCTACGCTAGAGGTATGGGGTTCGATCACCAGGTCGAGTGTTTTTGATGCGTTTTTTATTCAATTTAATACCTACTAGACTCAGTCAATGACAATAGACACGCCCCCTAATACATGGGATCTAAAGCATTCCGGCAAACTGTGGGTGTACATTAGTACACCTTTGCCTAACCCTACGGGGAATGCAGGCGTGATGGTATGTTATGTTTAGTTAGGATTAGTTAGGATACCTATTGTTTGTGTTTTCATCAAAAAACTAATAAAAATAATTTCGACCCTCAAGAGGGTCATGGTTTCTCTGATGAATGCTCTATGCACTTATTTCGTAGTAACCTGCTGACAGGTTGTGACACTTTTTAATATTTCTCGTAATTGTGACATGACAACACAAATAAAATAATCTCTGAGTGCGACTGTGACATCGTCAAAGTTCTGTTCACTCGAACGCAACATAAAGAAGTAAATAAACTAAGAATATTCCATATTTATGGAATCTTAGCACGATGTGTGTGCAGCGCACGAGAGCTGGTCAAGGTGTCGCACAGTCAATATTTGAGAGTTTACGTCGGTTCGTTGAAATAAATGTTATACATACATACAATGTCGTTGAGTATAACTATGTATTTCTGCTGCATACATAAATGTCTATCTATCAGACATATATGTATATATATGTCTGTATATGTGAAATACCTGTGTCTCATTGGTATTCGATATTGGTAGCAAGCTTAAGTTGAAAGTTAGGATTTTACTTTTAACGAGCTGACGAGCCACCTGGTGTTAAGTAATAATCGTCGCCCAAGGACACCTGCAACACCAGAGGAGTTGCAGTTGTTTATGCGTTGTCGATCTTTAAGAGCCCTACGGACTGCACACTGCCAGAGCCGTAGCAACCGAGGGAAACTGGCTCTTACGTGCAAAAGTCGAAACACACACCGCAGTGCTTTACGACTCCGACGTAAGGGTGGTCGCCAGCCAGTCAGACCACAAGAGGTCCTACCACCGAGCAAGTTAGATATTTTCACGCCTCTTACGGGATGTTTATCTGAAAGGCAGTAAAAACAGTTTTCTAACCCGTCCTCACACGAGGTGAGGCTCGAGGTACTTTTCAACCGATTCGAAAAAACGTGATAAAGGATCCATTTAATACGAAATAAATATAATTTGGTTTCAGCAGGTGCCCAGGTGGTCTCAATTCGTCTGCATTGTTTTTTTGCTATGCTCGCCGAATAGCTTAAATATTTTGTAAAGGAAGAACCTGCGAGCTCCTGGTTGGTAAATTAAAGTGTCCGATTTATGAGAAATCTATGATTTCTGTAGATACATGTATTGTAGTTAGTGGTCAGTTCGATTCCCAGGTCGAGTAAAGTGTTATTCGTTTTTTTTATCAAATTCTCAATAGCAGCTCGGAGTTTGGACTTGTGCCCGGTTAATTGCTTCCTTAGTTAAGGCACGCCCCCTATTACATGGAATCTACCGAACTGTGGTTGTACTTACACCTCTACCTAATTAATCCTTAGGGGAATAAAGGCGTGAGTAGTTTCTTCACTTGAATACTCTAGCTTACTACTACTTGAGCGCATTAGAAGAAAGAACGTTAGGTCATTGACACCGGGATCATTAAAAAAGTTTTAACTGTGACACAAACTTTACCTAACTCAGTCATGAAAGTGTTTGCTGTCGCTAAATATTTACCAGCAACTATTATATTTGAACCAGTCATTTGTGTTTGAACACATAAACAATTTAAACACGAGCATGTACGGTCAACAGCACATGATGGTATCCAAAACTGTGAATTTTCAAACGATTTTTAATGTAATATCCAAGTAACAGAGTTTATTATCCATTGGGGAAAATTGACAGTTTGTGGTCAACTTGATGTACCTCCATGTATTCTATGACAGTTGAAGGGACTCACCGAGCGAAAACTGCTGGATTTAAGAAACTGCGTCATTAGACTAGTGGTCCTAAGTGCGAATGCTAGGCTAAAGGTCGATTCTCTCGTCTAGAGGTCGCTGGGTTCGATTCCTAGGTGTTCGAGCACTGTTGGTAATTTGAATTTTTCCATGAAATTTTCAGTAATATTTCGGAGTTTGAATTTGTAGCCGGTTAATGGCAATAGGCCGCCCGCATGGGACCTGGCGAGCTGTCAGTGTTCTCATTAATTAGTACCTACATAAAAGTGTCAGTCTCACCCTTCGGGAATAATACAACATTTTATGATGGCTCGTATATTCGTATCAATTTTCCTGAATTTTCCTATTTTACAAGCAACTTTTCCATTTTTCTTTCCTTATAAACCTTAATAGAACTAGTATGATCATTTAGTCAGTCCAGCAGTCCTAAACTATCAAAGAAAATCATTTAGGTAGATCCTTACTAACATTATAAACGTGAAAGTTTGTGAGTATGGATGTATGGATGTCTGTTACTCTTTTACGTCAGAAGGACTGAACGGATCTGGATGAAATTTTGGCACGGAGATAGATTATAGTCTGGAATAACACATAGGTTACAATCCTGAAGTCCACGCACATAAGGTCGCGGGCAGAAGCTAGTATTTACATACATACCTACATTCAGGCTTTTCTCCTACAGGGATAAGCATAAATTACAGACCGACAGATTCTTGCATACCTACTTATTTCTTTTGCTTCTTCTACATTCATATGTATATTCATATATATATTCTACTTCTATATTCATACAGTGGCAACCAAAAGTCCATTGGCAATCTCACAACGCAATAGCTTGACGTTTAGTTTGACTTACGACCTTCTATTCATTGTCGTTAACAAGTGTCACGCACTGGCTGTATCGAGCTCCCTCGTACTGTTCATAGCAATATAATTCATAGCAATTAGCGTGCATATGGACTTTTGAGCGTTTACTGTACCTGCATATCTTATTATAACCAAGATGAAGATGTTAAATATTCGAAATTAACTACTTTCATAGGTCGTACAGGACGAAATAGTCATAAGGACAGACATAAAAAGTAAAACGTGATTCGCATACATTTAATTATTATTAACCGATTGTTGTTACTTATTAATAGTAGCAACTAAGTTGTTGTCGATCATTACTAATTTGTTTCACAGTTATCAATAATTGCAGTCAGCTCGCAGACTGGCAAATTACAACATTTTCCATTTTCGGTACCGGTTTTCCGGTGGTTTATTTTCAGTGAAGTAATATTAGTCGAAATACCTTTTAAGAGAGGTAGGGCAAAGTGGAATTGAATAATTCCACTCACAATTGGAGCTGCTCGACTGGGGAAATACCTCCATCTTGCAGAAAATCGTAGCATATAACATAGCTCCGTGCTATGTTGTGTTCCTAACCGTGAGCAAGGTCGCCAGAGCTCCGCGAGGAAGCGTTGTGTTGGCAGTGTGGGGGACCGGTGGTGTTTTGTTACCGCCGCTGTTATACATGGCAGCATGTCTCCTATGCTGCCAGCCCAACTATTCTTCCTTACAAGGTCGGCAACGCGCGAGTGATACCACTGGTGTTGCAAGTGTCCATAGGCTACGGTAACCGCTTACCATCAGGCGGGCCGTATGCTTGTGCAATAAGAAAAAACCTAGTACGGTAGGAACCAAGATTCGGTATCCTAATCCGAATAAAAAAAGAATTAGATGTAATTTATTTTGGTATTACGTTTTTATGAGCAATTCAGTGTCCACCGGATACTTGTAGTTAATTAGGTGCCTATCTAAGATGGTAGGAGTCCGCTTCTGGAGATCTTTTGGGTTAAGGTATCATGTCATGTCATGATAAAAAAACTGTTTTGTGTTTGAGTACGTATCTGATCTACTAGAACTTAGAAACTTGAGTTGTGTCCAGCGTTTGTGGGTTGCGCTAAATCTATTTTTTTTTTTGCGTTTGGTGCATAGTGTACATGCAATCACAACCTACATGGTTACTTACGTATATTATACAGTAGGTAATCATTATTTTGATGTATTTTTACGCTTGTATTCTCAGCAGGGTTAGGCAAACGTATACTGGTTTAGCTACACCCACAGTTCGCCGGTATATTTAGGTCCCATGTAATAGGGGTAAAGCCTGTTGCTATTAACCGCGCACAAAGGCAAACTTCGAGCTGGTATTGAGAATTTCATAAAAAAAACCGCATAATACTGCTCGAACTGGAACTCGAATTCAGGACCACTAGCGTAGCAGCCGCGGTTGGGCTTAGGCTTACTATTATTGCGACAAAATTTCCATTATCTTGGAACTCAGGATAGGACAATGAGGCAGTTATAAAATAATAGATAGACGTGCAGTATGAGTCTCATATTGCCCCTTTAGTGTAGTGGTTCTGGGTTCGATTTCTAGGTCGAGCAAAGTTTTATTTCTATTGTTTTATGTTATGTTCACCCAGGCTATAGGTGTAGGCTATGATTTAATTTAAAATTTAATCATCAAAATTTAATTTAATTTAAAATTTAAATAAAAAGTGGTGGGTACTTAGTTTACATATGATTAAAGAATTATCTAAGGTAGCGCTGCAAACTGTGTAAATATTACGATATCCGTAAAAACCGTTTTTTATGTAGCTCGTCGCGGAAATCGCAACGTATGACCACATAATAATCTGTTGACATTAACAATAAAACTGACAAGATCGTCATTGACAAGCAAATGATAGGTGAAGAGTCAATAGTGTGTGTGTGTGTGTGTGTGTGTGTGGTCGTCATCGGGTTGATTGAACGTCACAATGTGCGAATAAGGGAACACGTCAAGATCAAAAGATAACATTAAATTTAAAATATTTAAAACCCTCCTGTAATGATTTTATAAAATAATGACAAGACATTTATATAGGTTTCCTTATCACGAGCGACAGATGGCGCTTGTAGTTGAACTATTCGTTATTAAACGCCCTTTTTATTACAAATTAGTCAAATATAAGTAGGTGTTATATTATCAATTTGTCTGTGTAATCAATTTATAACTATTGCTAAATTTAAAGATAATCTAATGTATTTAAATTAATCAGTTGATCATGCGTACTGTGTACTTCGCTCTGATTGGTCTAACCCAGCTGAGTGTTTGCCTACGTTTAAGAGTGGGGAACATTCGGCTGGTAACAGATCAACCTGGACTGAGACATTCTATTCCGAGGCGTTGAGCAGTAGACATAATATCTTATAAGCCAGTGCTGTTGTTGTATAATTGTTAATAAATATTGAGCGATTAAGTGATAAGTGATTGTTGATAATTACATACTGTTGGATGAATAAATACTTGTAATACTCAGTCTGAAGTGTATGATTCGTCACATTTCAGAAGTGGGATATGCCTACAAGAAAATCCACAGATACAGTAATGTTGAGTGACGTATGTCTAGAGGTTATGTGTGCCTACAATAGAAAGCCAAGTGTGCTTGAGTTACTAGAGGCTATGTATGCCTATTGAGCCATGTGTGCTTAGATTTTTAGAGGTTATGTGTGCCTACAATAGGAAGCCAAGTGTGCTTGAGTTACTAGAGATCTATGTATATAAATTACACATGAAGCATTAAAGAACTTTGACTTTGACATTCAGAGATAGTTAGAGTAATAAGTTCGATGTTGGAGCTGACATTATACAAAACATGTTACAAAGCGTAAGAGATGAGGTCGTACTAATACTAAAGTCGCGAAAAACACTATTATGATGCCGGTAGCACCCCTAGAACCTATAAACAAGGTGATTTGACTAAGGTTACCAGAACTGACTATAATAATAAAGGCAATAAAACTTTTTAAATTCATAGATCTGATAAAATCACAGAAGTTTTGGGCAATGACAGATATAAAATCACTGAAATTCCGGTTTTAGCAAACGTAGAGATTCATTTAAGAGCGTCGTTTCCGCTGATCGTGTTAGACCTTATAAAATATAAATAAATATAATGAAAATGTAAATATAAATATAAATTCGCCTGACCATAAAGATTCATCAGATCGTAATAGTAGCCCATCTTCTGAAAGCAATAATGATAACGACAAACTATTTCATAGAAAGGAGTCGGACATCAATGAATAGCCGAATGTAATGATTTTGCATTTTGATTCGTGTTTGTTCAAACAGTTTAAGCATGTAATATTTCTGTATGTATGACTTATGTTATTGAATTACGATAACGTGCGTCAGGAGATCGCACGTTGTCGGATGGCCGAATGTAATGATTTTATAAAATAATGACAAGACATTTATATAGGTTTCCTTATCACGAGCGACAGATGGCGCTTGTAGTTGAACTATTCGTTATTAAACGCCCTTTTTATTACAAATTAGTCAAATATAAGTAGGTGTTATATTATCAATTTGTCTGTGTAATCAATTTATAACTATTGCTAAATTTAAAGATAATCTAATGTATTTAAATTAATCAGTTGATCATGCGTACTGTGTACTTCGCTCTGATTGGTCTAACCCAGCTGAGTGTTTGCCTACGTTTAAGAGTGGGGAACATTCGGCTGGTAACAGATCAACCTGGACTGAGACATTCTATTCCGAGGCGTTGAGCAGTAGACATAATATCTTATAAGCCAGTGCTGTTGTTGTATAATTGTTAATAAATATTGAGCGATTAAGTGATAAGTGATTGTTGATAATTACATACTGTTGGATGAATAAATACTTGTAATACTCAGTCTGAAGTGTATGATTCGTCACACTCCGCAGCATCAAGTCATGTTAACCATATTGTTCTTGCAATATCATTGAAGTAACAGAATACCAAGTTTCAAATGACCTGTGAAAGTTTCTCAAATCCATTCATAAACTAGAAAAGAGAATCTTCAAACTGCTCGGGAACACGTGAAAGGTAGGTTACATACTCAGGTCTACAGTCCCTTGAAGCTGTGAAAAAATCATACTTCTAATTGAAATTAGAAATTAGAAAAAAATTGAAAAGCTGCGGTAGCTTAATGGCTAGGGCGTCGGACTTTCAATCATGTGGTTGCGGGTTCGAACCCCACCCATTACACTACTGACGTGAACTCACTCGTAACACAAGCATTTAGCTTAGCACGAGGGGTTAAAAAGAATACTAGTAATGTGCGGCCAACATTGCTAGTAAGCTTTTTTTTAAAAAAAAATCATCTTAAAAAAGATACATTCGGCCGTTTATGCCGCCAAAAACAGATATTTCGACATATATTTTAAGGGAATCAAAATTTATAGGGTATTTTCCGTTGACATAGAACTATGAAATTTGGCAAGTAATACCGTCTTATACTACAAGTACCTATAGGAAAACATCTGAAAACTATACATTTGTAATTAATTATAATAATATGCACCTACAAAGTACGGAACCCTCGGTGGGCGAGTCCGACTCGAACTTGTCCAGTTTTTTAATGTTTGTAACCTCAGAACTCCGTTATTTATAATTCTAATTTATTATTTAACTCTGACTTTTTAAAATCATGTGTGTGAATAATCACTGGAAAGAAAACATGCTTGAGAGACTTTCTCAACGTCTGTGATGTTTGTCAACCCGCATTACGCACAGCAGTGTGACAGGCAGTGATGATGGTGACAGCCATCATCCATTAAAGCTTCATCCCGCGGATTTAAACATTTGCCGCCTGTTGTTTATTCAAATTTTCCCGCCCCTACCGACCTCTACAATTTGACACCCTAGTTCACAATCATATTTATTACTTGTTTGTAAATGCAATTGTAATACAAAAAAAAATTGTCCCCAAAATCTGCCGCCCTAGGCTCCAGCCTACTCAGCTTGCTGGTAAACCCGCCACTGCCTTCGTCGTTACAATATTTTGATGTCAAGGTGTAGCAGACGTGCAATGTAGGGTAATTAGGTCATAATCATAAGATACCATCACGCCTGTATTCCCTACGGATAATGCAGGCGTGCACTAATTTATACCCACAATTCGCCGGTATATTTAGATCCTATGGAATAGGGGGCGAGCCTATTCCTTTTTTATTCGTCATAGGCTAACGATTACCGTCAGTTCACCTGATGTTAAGCGATACTACGATATAGTTAAATAGACAAAGAAAAAATCTCAGGCAGGATTCGCACCTGCGTCCTTCTGGTTAAGTACACCGGACCCTGTAGCTATTAAGCTGAGACCGAGACCATTTATGAGAGCATGCGCTAATACCAAATATAGCTTACTAGCAATGTGGGTCGCACATTACTAGCATTCTTGTTAACCCCTCGTGCTAAGTTAAATGCTTGTGTTACGAGTGGGTTAATGTCGGTCGTGCAATGGGTGGGGTTCGAACCGACAACCATATGATCGCAAGTCCGACTCCCTAGCCGTTAGGCTACCGCCGCTTCTTCTAATATACTCGTAAGTATTGCTTGATCAAATCAAACCCAAGACCTTAGGCTTGGCAGCCGCGCTTGCAGTCAACAAGCCAATGAACCAGCCTTTGACACCCATTTCAAATTCAAGTCAATATGGAGGTCATGTAACACATATTGATATTATAATTATATTAAACCTGAAGTTTGGATCTTAGAATTTTTTTTTGTCAAAGGGAATTTTTTTTTATTTCCATGTTTTCGGATGAAAGTAATTAAATTATAATATAGTATAATATATCGTATTAAGTTATTAAGTAGTACACCTACCTAAATAAATAAAAATGAATCGCCCAAATATATAATAATGTAACGCGACTTCCAAAAGACTGCACCAAATTGGATAATTGTTTTTTGTTGTATTCCTTATTGTCAGGTGTGCAGCTATGTTTTTTTAATCCTACAGAAAAGTGGGAAAATTTACGCAAGCAAAGCTGCGCACGGGTCGCTGGTATTTTATAAAGCCAATTTCCCATAATACATTTTTCTTTTTTTAAAAAAAAAACGTTGCCCCACACTAAGATTTTCTCCTGTATCGTGGGTGCGTTTACAAACACAAATTCTCACATACACAAACGCCCAGGCCCGGAACAACTGCCTGTAGATCATACAAATATTTGCTCCGTGTAGGGATCGAACCCACAACACGTGGTCGTCAAATTATTTAATCTATGCTAAGACATCGATTTTTTTTTATTCATGATAGGCTTACTCTTGACCGCCATCGCCAGTTCGCCTGATGTTAAGCGACACTGCGACGGAGCGCGCTTGCCTAGTATATGTATACCGATAAAAAAATTGAGAATTAAAATCGGAATGTGATCTTGAACAATATTTAAACATTCAACATAACAATGCCGTTACTGGAGTAAGAATTCCTTATGTATTAATATTATTATTAATTAAACAGCTTAAAACCTTCCTCTTGAATCACTCTATCTATTAAAAAAACTGCTTCAAAATCCGTTGCGTAGTTTTAAAGATTTAAGCATACATAGGGACCGACAGACAGCGACTTTGTTTTATACTATGTAGTGATATACATAAAATAAATATTAATTATTATAAGTCTTTTTTAATGTTTAAAGCTACTTACCTGTATTATAAAGTGCACCAAAAATACAAAATATTTCACTTAGATAGGTACTTATTCGCGTACGCACGATTATTTAAATTATTATTATTTGTAATATTTTTCTAGTTATGTAAGTATAATAAATTATTGTATGTGTATCTGTTGGTCACGCACGCGCACTGATCATGAACTGGAGTGTGAATGACGCGCAGAAAATATCCGCGAACATAGAGACGCGTGCGCTGCGAGTGGACCAATGTTTAACTATCAATCAATTTTAATATTAACGGGAAATTCGAACTCTAAATGATTACAATACCTATTTATTTAATGGTCCTTTTACCTATATTTCACGAAGGGTTAGCCGGAGGTGTACTAAAGTGCACCACAGTTCGCCGGTATGTTTCTGTCGAGGGGCACGTTAGGGGCGAGCAAAAGCACAAATCCTAACTCCGAGCTGTTACAGAAAAACCCAATATCACTTTGCTCGACCTGGGAATCGAACCCAGGACCAGAAAGTTGAGCAATATATATATACGTAATCCTCTGTGTACAAATGTGTTGAACATTCACCTTTATATTTATAATTATTTATTATCTGAATTAAATTAAATTATTTTACTATATACACTATAATACCTTTATATTTGAATTTAAAACAAGGGTACAAGTCAACGGCCGAGTCACACAACATTAACTATAAATAATAAAGAAATCGTAGTAAGGAACCTTAGACTTGGCACGACCTTGTCTAGATTTTATTACTTTTTAGAGATAAACAAGCAACTCCATCGAGACTTGGCTAGTTTTTTACAGAATGTTTTTGATGGGATAAATATTTAAACGTTCCAGACAATAGTATGAACATATATTATTTTGAAGTTAAAATAAGTTCTCATGTAAGTAGCTTATGTGTCTTTTTTGAGAATAAATTCATTAAACCTAACCCTAGTGTGGGGCAACGTTTTATTAAAAAAATGTATCATCTCGCACGTATTCCCGAAGGGTTAGCAGTTGTGTTACCGCCGACCTAATCAATAAAAAAAATTAAAGAAAGAGCCATAGCGGCTTGGGTAGGCCTGACCACCCTGCCACCTGACGGCGCATGCATCACTCTTTCTTATTATACTTACTTATGTGTAATACCATAACCATTGTTGTAAGTGCTATACTTTTTGGCAATGATCAATTCAGATAGCTGGCTTTTGATCCAGGTCAGATCCAATTCTGAAGTCCACGTTGACGAAGTCGCAGGCAGAAGCTGGATTTCCCTAATGACATTAGATCCATAGAAGTAATGTCAGTTTTTGATCTCGTAGGGAAAACAATTCAGAGACAGGACGGCTATTAATCTCAGCTGTCACGGCGCCCGACACATGTGTAACATGTTTACCTACATGTTACATGACAGTACTATAACTATACCCTAAACTACTTAACTATTTTAAAGCAGAATCTCTTAATTTTTTTACTCTGGCCCGCCATTGTAGTAGAATTACCTACTTATCTACTAATATTAATCATCTTGAACTTACTTTTTACGAGGATCAAAGCTATTCACATCTATACTTATAATAAATCTGTAGAGAGGTCAATTCTGTACATGAAATATATTTCCAAAATAACTATCAGCGGGTGATTAGTGATCGATACTGACGCCAAAAATGCAATCAGTAAAATTTTTGTCTGTCTGTCTGTCTGTCTGTCTGTCTGTCTGTATGTTCGTTATAGAAACAAAAACCACTCGACGGATTTCAACGAAACTTGGTACAATTGTTCTTCATACTCCTGGGCAGGTTATAGTATACTTTTCATCACGCTACGATCAATAGGAGCAGAGCAGTGAAGGGAAATGTTGGGAAAACAGGAGAACTTACTCCATTTTTTAAGCTTCCGTCGCGTGTGCAGCCTTAATGGTTAAAGCTACACAGAAATCATGTATGACGGAAATGTTTTCCTTAAAATTATATAAAAAATATTCCACGTCAGCAAATGTCTATCTTTTATGGTTGACTCACAATAACACGTGTAACTCCCGATAGCTTAGCATTTCGGAGCTTTCTGATTATATTTGTCTACTCTTACGTTAGGTGACTGACTGACTGACATAGTGATCTATCAACGCACAGCCCAAACCACAGGTTATAGTATACTTTTCATCACGCTACGATCAATAGGAGCAGAGCAGTGAAGGGAAATGTTGGGAAAATGAGTTATTCATGAGAAAGGTTTCAAGCTATAAAACATCACGCTACAACCCTTAGGAACGGGGCAACGCAGGTGAAACCGCGGGCGAAGAACTAGGGAATAAAGTAACTATTCCACGCGGACGAAGTCGCTGGCAAAAGCTAGTCTTCTAATAAATTCACACATGGTTAAATTATATAATATAACGCAAAAACATAAACAAGAAGCAATAAAGAACTGACTAAATAATGAGTTGCGTAATGCTTGCTTGATGAAAACTGAAAAGATCAGGTGATACATAAGCAGTTGTCAAGTGAAAATTACCTATGAGAGGTATGATTTTGTTTTTAAAGTAACGATTGCCAATTAAAGTCATCCTGCAGACGCCTCTTTGTAGAGTTAACGTTTTTGTTAATAATGCCATTATGTATTAGGAATAAGAAAAAATAGTCTTTGAGTAGTTAACTAATTCTCAACTGTAATTAAGATACCTCAATTAGGGTACCTCAAAAGCATATGGAAACCATTTTGGATCTCTTCGTTAATCCTAATACTTATCTACTTATTTGAATATACAAATACATCTTATACATATATAATGATTAAATGATATTTATTTTTTTAAAAGAAGGACACGTTTACAATCAAATGTTTTAGTCTAGATGGCACCAGTATTTCCTAACTGACGACCTCTGAGAAGAAACACCGAAACAAACTCTCTAGCTCGGTGGTAAGACCTCTCGGGGTCTGACTGGCTGGCGACCACCCTTACGTCGGAGTCTGTCGTAAAGCACCTTGGTGTGTGTTTCGACTTTGGCGCGTAAGAGCCAGTTCCCTCGGTTGCTGCGGCTCGGGCAGTCTGCAGTCCGTAGGGGCTCTTAAAGCTCGGCAACGCATCAGCAACTCCTCTGGTGTTGCAGATGTCCATGGGCGGCGGTGACTACTTACCATCAAGTGGTTCGTCTGCTCGTTTGCCGACCTAATCAATAAAAAAATTAAAGAAAGAGCCATAGCGGCTTGCGTAGGCCAGTCCCACGTCCCACGTCCCACCTGACGGCGCATGCATCACTCTTTCTTATTATCTATACTTACTTAGGTGTGATACCATAACTATTGTTGTAAGAGGTATATATATGTACATTCTGGCAATGATCTTAGGGGAAACTCTAAAAAAAACTGTTAAACATCTTGCCGCTTGCAATCTTGTGATGGGCAAACTATCAACATGATACAGTTTTCGTTTCGAAATTCGTGCAGACGCACGAATTTTCACCTACCGATGTATCAGCCGTATTAATGATACGACGTGTGTTAGCCCTAATACGTAAAATGTTATCTATTGTTATATATATCTATCTAATGTTATCTCATTCTAAGTTTTATATCATACGTTAAACTCCCCCAAAAACACATATCTGATCATATAATGATCGATCGATGGTCAGGGGGCCCTCGACAGATGTTGATACAGGATCCAAGTAGGGCAAGCTACGCTACTGCAGCAGTCATCCTGTAACTCATCGGATCCCTCGGTGTGCGATTCAGTCTCGCACTTGTCTGGTTTTTGTTAAACACAAGCGCTTGTAAAATGAAGTAGGTAAGTACACAATTAGTAACTTGTGATATTCAATGTTTAAATAGTATTAGTAAGTAAATTCACACGTTCTAGCGAAACGTGATATCTGATGTCAACGGACTTGGCATACTAAGTATACAGGCAGCCATATTAGTCACCTGCATCCGTTAAAGGGGTGATTTTACCCGTCGTACTCGACAACTTTTCCTACGGAACCTATGCTATATTCGTGGAAAATAAACACAACATCTTCCTATACAAAAATAGACAGACCACATTCAGGGTATGAAAAATCGTTTTTTTTTATTGATTAGGTCGGCAAACGAGCGTACGAGCCGCCTGATGGTAAGTAGTTGTTGCCGCCCATGGTCATCTGCAACACCAGAGGAGTTCCTGATGCGTTGCCGAGCCTTAAGAGCCCCTACGAACTGTAGACTGCCAGAGCCGCAGCAACCGAGCCACACCGCAGTGCTTTACGACAGACAACGACGTAAGGGTCGCCAGCCAGACGAGACCGAGCAAGTCAGATATTTTCTCGGCTCTTACGAGATGCTTATCTGAATGGCAGTGAGGAACTGTATTCTAACCCGTCCCAGGTGTGTGCCAGTTATAGATTTCAAGTTGGTGCGTATGACGGGTAAAATCAGCCCTACCACATCGCGGGTGAGATCACCACTCTGTATAGGTATGGCATGATTACAGAAAACAGATTGAAATATAATAGTGCCTAACATTACCATCGCGCTGTTGGGCAAAACCCCATCTCAGCCTGAAAGTATAAGCTCTTCAGGGAAGACAGACGAGGTGGTGTGTAAATAATTATAAGGTTGAGAATCTACCTACGTCTGGGTTCCGCTTGGCATTCTTTGCCACCATTTTTTTTACGGAAAATCCTCATGGGTCATCATCAGGGATCAGAATACGTAGAGTATTTAAGTACCAAATGACGTAAAACGAAATCCTAACTTGGATATGCCTTTTAATCCTGGGATTGTTATTAAGTATATCAATAAAACTTGTCTTCTAAACTTTTTGGTTGATAGTCATCTAAAACTTTACCCACTTTGAACACAAAACTAAGTAAGTAGGTTCCAATTTGTACAGTGGTCCAGCGTTACTTTTGTTCTAAAAGCAATGACGTCATCGTTTTTCCGGGAAAATCACAGACAGAAGCGTCCACTCGGTAATAGATACCATGTTTGTATTTCTATCAAAATATTGACAGAAGTAATACTAAACGTTTTTAACACTTGAAAACTAACAAGGAAACCTATTAGTTACTCGACAAAGTGGGGAAAAAAACAAAAAATAAAATAAGAATGTATGTGGGCCATTATTGACAGGTACTGTATTGGTCTTGCAGCAACGATACACGAGTAGATGGATTAGATATCTGTTTTACAAAACAGCTCCGTTATGTAAAACAGCTGAAGTAAGTTTAGCAGTTTTTCATAACTGCATACAGCATGAACGTTTTGCATTTATCAATATAGCGAGTTAACAATGAGCGGTCTTGTACAAAAGCGTGAAATGAAACGCACGAATTGAGGATTCGGGCCTTCCTTTCTTTTTCTCAGGATAGTAGGATTAATAACCTTCATTAAAAACAAAGAGTAGGTATTTTCGTGTCCGCAGTAGGTGTTAGTTTAAAGAAAGCATTTATAATTTCCAATATCCAGGATTTTTATTTAGCACATACAGGTTTACAAAGTATTAGAAATCACAATACCTAAATATTACATAATCCGGTACAGATGCGTACCTATCGTAATCGTAACATATTTTTTTATTTCCTAGGTCGCGGGTTGCCATGGAAATCGGACATTGTGATAAAACACTAATGAACTTGCTAGATGACAAAAAATTTTTTTTTGATACGACACTTAGATTATAAAAAAATAATGTACACGTATTTTTTCTTTTGTTTAACAAACAAAAAATGACGGCGACACAGTTCATTTAAGTTTCGCGTGATGTCACGGTTTCGTACAATTTTTACGAAATAGTGACGTCACACTCCGGAACTTTGAGGCTCTTTATGTTTGTCAATTCTTATTATTTGGATAAAGCAAAAAATACGTGGCCGATATTTTTGGTTAATCTAACTGACGACGGACCGAATACCTATAATGATATTTTTAATGCAGTCATCATCCCTATTGTGTTGAATATAAACTAATATCAGCATTATCAGCAGATTACTTCATTATGCCAAGACATAAAATCACTTTCTATGCTCGAGAAACAGTCCCTCAACAGCCCCTGGATTTGATTTATTTTATTGTTATAGCTAATGCAATACAAACAATGCTCGTATCGAATTAGTTTTGGAAACTTCCGATTTCCACACATAAACACGACCTCCGGATTAACTAGTACCTATTTAGTTCAATATACAAAACATCAATTTGTAGGATAGGCAGTACAAGGGTTATCCATAAACCAGGGTTATTCAATACCTAAGTTTATCTTGGATGCGACATAATCTTGCTTTAAATGCTGTCATCATATCATGCATGGGTTCACTAAAATAGCCAGTCCCTATATTAAATCCGTCGATAGATTTGCTTACTGGAGATAGGATTTTTACATCTGGTTCATACAATTAGTAATGTCAAAATCCTATCTCTAGTAAGGAAATCTATCGCCCGGATTTGATATAGGGACTGGCCATAAGATACTTCCTTCCATTCTTAGGCAATTATTTGTTACTGGACTAATCAAACAATAGAATGTTTTTAGTTTTTAAAATGAAAGTAAATACAACAGTATATTACTAATTATATTAAGAATCAATAGAAATAATATTATTTTACCGTGGTCTACAGGTAACCCTAAAATTGTATAGGTATTTTTTAACAAACATCTCATATAAGACTGTGTGGTAAAGACGATACAGCCAGTATCGACATTACCTGGTAAATTTGATTAGTTAGTAGTGGTATGTTCAAACTAGGCAATATTGATACTGTTGCATATTATAACTCTTAACTATTCTAACCTTTTTTATCACTATGACGAGAATATAATAAATTTATTTTGCACTTTAACCGGGCAATGTCGAGAATTCTTACGTAGATTACTTATGCTAATTATTTATCCTTAAAAATTATATAGTTGTGTGTTTTTACTGATGTTTATGATCTGTCTATTTCCCGGTAATGACATCCAATATTATTATAGGCGCGTTACCTAAAAACGCGATAATTACAGCATACTTAGCTTTATCAAAAAGAAAAACTTTTATTCTAGTATCTCACTTGAATACCGCTTTCTCAGATAAAAGAGTAGACAAAGCCAATGAAATATTGAAGTATGGTAATCCTCCAATGATTTGGTTTTTTCCTAAAAAGGCCACTAACTTCGATGAATAATGAATTAGTGATGAGGTACAAGTATATTTTCGAGACAAGGCTATGTCTTTCCTTTCATTGGCCTGAGGCTATTAAAAAAAGGAACATAACATTGTTAAATACATATCTAGTATTACAAGCCAGTAACGTCATTGCATCAGTAGGTACCTACATTTACTTACTTACTTATAATAACTTTACCTATATTTGGTGTTCTTGTTGCATTAATAGCTAGTTTAAATCTAAGTATTTACCCGTAGAAACAGACGCTTTTATTTTATCTCAGAGTGAAATTCTTCAGACTTTATGCGTCAGAATCTGAATCGGCAGTATAAAGTGTTGCACAAAATTGATAAGTATTATTTTAAATATTGATGCGTTTGTATTATAATCGGTGCGTATATAGGCAAATAGATCAATCAGGTAGCCGGATTATTCGCGAAATAACCAACATCAATAAAAAATTAAATACCTAAATAACTGCATAGACCCATATTTAAAGGTGACTTTTGGGTTTTGATCAGACTGTATCTTATAAGATTAGTTAATTTAATTTTAAAAACTGAAATATTTTTTTTACTCTTCATCTGTTTATTTAATTCCACGGGTAAATAAATCACTTATGTACCTAAGCACTTACTTAAGCTGTACCTATAGGTATAAACTAGTTGTCCTATGCCTATGATTGAAGCGTAAAATATTACCTAAACACTAAACTGATAGAACAGGCAATACCCAAATAAAAACATGCAATTTAATAAATTGTAGCTGGCAACCCAACGCTGAGCTTACCACCGAAATCGTTAAAACTAAACTCGGCAGTGCAGTAAATATGGTAATAGGATCATCACTCTCAGACCAATTCTACTCGCTGCTGAGTACTGAGAATAGAAAAAATGTAATAGGAATGAATTCAATTAATCCGTAGAAACCGTCACATATTCCATTACCCCGAGTCCCCGACCATAGGAACTAGAACTAGACGGAAATACCTACTAACCATAAACCTCATTAAAAAATATGGAAATAAGTCGTAGACGCTGATTCGACTCCCGTGCAGATTAACAGGACAGCGTTGTCCGAGGTGATTTTAAGTAGGGTAGGTACTTGATTTGAGAACGAATAGGTAGGTACCTAAGTATAAGAGTTGTCATAAATTGTAAACATTAGTAGTAAGTATTTGAACTTAGTTTACATATTAATAAAACTTGTAGGATCTTCGGAGCCTCGAAGACGTTGAGAAACAGTTTAGTAGGAACCTAATATCGTAATAAATATATTTTTAAATCAATTCTACCTAATTGACTGCCTTATTAGTCTAGTAGTCTTAAACGCGACTGCTACGCTAGAGGTCCTGGGTTCGAGTCCCAGGTCGAGCAGTGTTATTGTGTTTTCTATGAAATTCTCAGTAACAGCTCGGAGTCTGGATTTGTACTTTGTTTACTTACTTGTACCTACTAGATTTGTATTTTGTTGTTAATGGCTATAGGCTCGCCCCCTATAACATGGAACCTAAACATACCGGCGAACTCTGCGTGTACATTAAGTACAACTCTGCCTAACCCTTCGGGGAATACAGGCGTAATGGTATGTTATGTTCTACCTAAATAGTTACATGCTTGCTCAATTAATTAATTGCGTCAAAATATGTAGGTATGTAGCTGTTAAGGCTTCATAATATGAATGTGTTTAATATTTTTGATAAGAGATGTCGCTGTGCAGTGACGTCATATTTGTAGATCGCGGTGTTAAGATTCTCCGCGATCTAATGACCTCTCACGGTACAAATAATTAAAATTGTCTTGCTCTGAAGAAGTTTTGTTATTTAAACCAACCAAATAGTTTTTGTGACGTGTACAAATGGTCCTTCGAGCCGGATAAAGGACTGGATGTGCGCTGTCAACCGGAAGAATCAAGCTGCACTCTGATGTGAGTGTAGCCAGCCACGTCACCTTACAAGTGTTGTGGCCCAGGCGGTGGACAGTCACAGGAGCAGAAGCAAAACCAGTACAGGGACTCGGAGAGTGACGCGAGCGCTTTGCGTTCGTTTCGTAACCTCCCTGTTTTGAGCTGTATTATAAAGGAGTAACTGAGTGATTATTATATCTACAAGATTATTGGACCAAGTGGATAAGATGGAGTTGTATAATAAAATTCAATTGGACACAATTGCGTCGATAACACGAGCACGTACTAATTTCAAAAAATCACCGAGAGATAGAATTTCGAAAGCGTATATCGAAGTAAGAATGGAGAGCTTGGAGAAGCTTTGGACATCATTTATTGGGACACATGAAAAGATTTTAAAAGAAGTTAAAGAAACCGAATATGTTAAGTCTCAATATTATACGTCAGAGTTATATGAAACTACAGATGAGTTATACATGGATTACAAAACAGAGTTAAAAGAAACATTATCAAAATTATGTTCAGTTAAGGTGACGCAGAGTGCTTCTAAGGAAAATTCGGAGGAATCATGTAAAGTGAAATTACCGAAAATTACTTTGCCGAATTTTTCAGGCAACTACTCGGAATGGATAAGTTTCCGCGATTTATTTATTTCATTAATTCATAACAATAATGAGTTAGATAACGTTCAAAAATTGCATTACCTAAAATCTCATTTATCAGGGGAAGCTGAAGGCCTTTTGAGACATATCCCTATAACTAGTTCAAATTACTTAATTTGTTGGTCGCAATTAGAGAGTAGGTACAATAATAAAAAATACTTGGCCAATTGTATTTTGAAACGGTTTATGAGCCAAAAGAATATTGTTACGGAATCCTCTAGTACTCTAAAGGAACTATTGGATACTTCAAATGAATGTTTACATGCCTTACGTAATTTAGAAATTCAGGTAGACAATTGGGATTTAATAATAATTTACATTTTGTGTTTAAAGTTAGATAATGAGTCACGTAAACAATGGGAGGCAAAGATTAGTGAGGTCTCTAACCAATTGCCCACATTTACTCAATTTCAAAGTTTTTTAGAGCAGAGGTTTAGAGCTTTAGAGTTTTTAGATCATAAAGGTCAACGTAGCCACAATACGATACATCATGTACTAAACATTTCTTGTTCTTTTTGTCAGGATGAACATGGGATAGCTAATTGTAAAAAGTTCTCGCAACTAGACATGGATTTACGGCGCAAGTTTGTCCAAATAACTGGTTTATGTTTTAATTGTTTAGGGGTCAACCACTCAGTATACTCATGTCACCAGTCTACTAGATGTCGATTTTGTATGAAGAAACATCATACTCTACTTCACGTCAGCAATAACTTGAAACCAGATAATATCGAGAGTTTCGAGAATACAGATAATGCAGTTGTTGAAAATAGCATTTCAGCCGCAACAACTACATTATCCCAGAGCAAATCCACCAATATAGTAAGTTGTTTCTCAATTAAACCCAGCCAAGTATTATTGGCCACGGCTTTAATCAAAGCCAAGTCGAGAAACGGGACTGAATTTATTCTGAGATCCTTGCTAGATCAAGGATCTCAGGCTTCGTTTGTGACGGAGTCAACAGTTGAGCTCTTAGGTCTTCAAAGGATACCTAACAAAGATTTAATCTCAGGTATAGGCGGTGATCAAAGTTTAGTTATGACTTCCAATTCAATGGTAGTCATAAAGGTTCAATCACGTCTAGACCCTAACTTTGTCGTGACTGTCAAAGCGTATGTTTTGAAGAACATAACCACAGTTCTACCAAAGAGAAAGATTATGGCTCAAGTAACCACAATCTCGCCTATGGAATTAGCAGATCCATTATTTGCTAACCCAAATAAAATAGATTTGCTTCTAGGTGCAGAAGTTTATGGCCAAATATTGTTAGAAGGATTAATCAAGGGTCCACCAGGTTCTCCTATTGCACAAAACACAAAACTTGGTTGGATTCTATCTGGTCATATAAATGAAGAAGTCTACCATGGCGAAATAAGTCACAATGGCATCGTGAGCATGCATTCTGTATTTCCAGATGAAGTCAAACCCTTCAAAGGATTAATGAGTTTAAGAACTAAACCTAGTTCACTTAGTTGTGTTAATAAACATGTTTTGAACCCAGAGAAGGTTAATTATAAAAGTTTATTTCCAACTACAAGTTATAGAGACGAGTCTGAACGATGTTCATTAGTGTTGCCAATTAAATCATCAGACTCAACTCGTAATTATGGCGATTCAAAGAATATAGCTTTGAATCGATATTTGATCTTAGAAAAACGTTTTTTGACAGATTTTAAATTGAAAGAACAGTATTTATTTGTAATAAATGAATATTTATCCCATAACAATATGGGAATGATTACAAATAGTGAAAAGGATAATGCTGCATTTCTACCTTATCGCTAAACTTTGGAAAAGATAGTCTTTAGAATACTTTACTCAGTTGCAATATAGATGGTTGAAACGCATACCTGATCCTAATGTTACGATCAGGTTGTTTGTTTAAGGGTTTGTATGTTTTATTGGAAATTTGTGTTCAAACTTTGCTTTAGTGACTAGGTGGTAGTATTGTGTTGTTTATTTTATTGTTTTTATTGTCTTGTAACTTCATGAATGTGTTATGATGGACATAGCTGTCCATGGTGGGGGGTATGTTAAGGCTTCATAATATGAATGTGTTTAATATTTTTGATAAGAGATGTCGCTGTGCAGTGACGTCATATTTGTAGATCGCGGTGTTAAGATTCTCCGCGATCTAATGACCTCTCACGGTACAAATAATTAAAATTGTCTTGCTCTGAAGAAGTTTTGTTATTTAAACCAACCAAATAGTTTTTGTGACGTGTACAGTAGCTCAATTAAGCAAATATCATCTAACATAGCAATTAATATGAAATTGTAGGTAGAGTACCTATACATTTCGTCAGAAAAGTTTTATGAACTCGACAAATTACAATATTGACTAACGTTTACATACAGCTAGGCTACTATAGTAGGTAGGACGCAGGTCCTCGACATTGGCTTACATTCGTGGCCTTGGAACCATCCAAATGCATTTGATGGTCCTATTAACTATGGTGCGACGTGCATCCGATGTGAAGGCTGACCAACATATTTGAATAACCATTAGGGATAAAAATAGAAGGAAAAATTGTTCTAGTACATTGTTCTTATTTTGAAAAGATGAAGGTTTTGTTGATTACCGTCACGTTCGCGAAGAATGTTTTCACAGGTTCTTGACACTGACCAAAGATAGGTACTTAGGTACCTACAGAGAGTATGACCGTGAGAATACCGACAGTTTTATTCTTTTTTTTATGGAATAGGGAGCAAACGTGCGGACGGATCGCCGGATGGTAAACGATTACCACCGCCCATGGACACCCGCAACACCAGAGGAGTCACAAGTGCGTTGTATTGTAATTCTCCGTAGTCTGGTGGGCGGGTACCTACCTACTAGTGACATTTTCCACGTTAAAAACTCCATCGTATCTAATGATACTGAATCGAAACACAAGATGAAAATTGTTAAATTGAAAGAATGCATGACCAACTATCTCCTAGGACGATAAGGCGATTAGGGCGGATTAATACACGTTACGGATTCTATTCTAGCACAGAACAAATATGTATTTATTCAACTTTATTCGTTCCCGGACTGATTTTTTGTGAAAATTATATATGTATCCTAATAATTAGATACACATAATCCGACCTCCACAGTGGTCACATGGTTATAGAATACCTAGATACGTACATGTTTATTTTAACAATCTTCACATCACTGACCTTGCTATGTGGTAAGCAAAAATCTGTTTGTATTTCATCTAAAAGTCCGTTTTCCGTATACTTATAACAAGCAAATAAGAAATTACCTACCGTAACATAGGATTAGCATTGGGGGCTATTTCTAATAATAACAACGTAGAAAAGACGTTCCGTGTTTCATGAAGAACCATGAATTGGTTTTTCATCATCCTCCGTCATCACCATTCTCATATAATTAACTATATGTTATACGACGCGACTGTCATCAGACCTCCGCTACCCAATTTCTGGGAAATAGGTACCAGTCAGGGGCGGTCCCAGCCAAAGACTGGGGGGGGGGGGTCATAGAGGGTAGGTAGGTACTCGTAATTAAGCAATAGGATGTTTGTCACGATTTTGGGGGGGTCGTGACCCCCATGATCGCCCCCCCTAGAACCGCCACTGGTACCGCTGAAGTAGCGGAGTGGACTGTATGTCACCGGGACTACTTAGGCATAGCTAAAGCTATGAGTGTGCCGAATTCACCTGAGTTGGATAAATCCCACAAAGAAAACTGGGAGTACGACTAACCCTTCCTCCGCAACATCCGGCCTCCCAAATTTCCCGTTGTAACGTACAGGGGCCGCTGAGGGTCACCCGAGTGGAGATTTCACAGCTCACAAGTTGCTACTCGAACTTTTGGAGTAGGTTAACGCGCGACCGTTAGCGTAGCAATCGCATCTTGCAGATTTTGCTCGCAGTGATATATTTTGGGATTATGTTTTGGGAAGTTCTTAAGTAAAATTTCTAGGTACAACAGCAAATAACTCATAATAAACGATTACGTTGGTGTTGCCAGCCTACACTAATTTACCTTAAGTACAGGATGGGTAATATAACTGTGCCCCTCTGATATTGTACCCTACTCAATATTATAATTAAAACAGCAGACGCATGCGCGAGTTGGGAAATCGCAATTTATTCGATAGTAAGTACATGAATGTTATCATGATAGTTTCAGAGGGGTACATTTACATTGCTCGTAGGTACTCGTAAGGCCCCGTTACCACGGGCGGCGCGGCACTGTACGGCAAGGGATTATTAGGTGATAATGTAACTTAGTATTATAACATTAAAGTTGAAATTTCAAATACAATGTTCGTAGCCAATTAAAGAAAAATAATAAAACTTACGAGCATTGTATTTTAAATTTCAACTAATTTCAAATTGTTAAAATATATTATCGTTCGTCACCCAAAAATCCCTTGGCGCGCATCCGGCTAGTGGCCGCGATCCTAACATTGTGCCTTGGCCCATTGGTCGACCGGCTATTTCTAATAATTTTATCCTTAAATGAAGTAAATATGTCCTATGCCCTAAGCGTAGAAAAACCTAACAATTTGTATAATTCATCACAATAGGTATTGCGCGCTTGAAAAATACCCATGTACCTGTAATAATATTCTAATTGAAATGAAACATTTGACCTAAGTAAACAATAATGAATTACTTATTATAACATTTAAGTAAGTATTTATTGTAAATACTTGCCAAAGCAAAAACATAAAATAAAAAGAAAATAATTTTGTACTACAATGTATATTTCACTGCATAAATTTTAAATAAAAAAAGTACACATACACACATAGTTTAATATAATACTTACATTAATATTTTATTTACTTATTTTTAAATGCCGTCTAAAATCCTCTTATCCTATTTTTACAAAGAAAAAATAATTTAAAAATAAAAAATCTATCTACTTACAGAAAATAAATTATTATTCCTATATTTTTCTGTTTAGACTCTAATAGAATATTAATTTAAAACTATTAAATATACAACAAATTCGCTTAATTAAAAATGAAAAAAAAAAAAATTGTGCGAACAAGAAAAAAAGAGTTATTCTACACACAATATTATAGAGTCTGGCAACACTGCTTACGATTTTTTGGCAAAATACTTTTATGACACTGGTAACTCTATACATATAAGGATGTTCAACCATCTTAACATTTTAGGAAGGTACTTGACATTGGCAAAATATACAAAAATGCGTGATGAAAAAACACACTTCTATGAACGAAAAAAAAAACATTTTAAATTACTATGGCACTGCAGCCAAACATTCAGTGTTTAAGCAATTATAACAGACCTAATAAAAATTAGTAGTACCTATTTTATTGTGTTTTTTAATGACACATTGTGTTATCTCTTTTAATGGCGACTACATAATGACATTTGAACGAAACAAAACAATGCGCATCTGTAAATAAATTATCTTGTCATGTATCATGCTGTTGCTGGTGCCAGTTAATAATGAAAAAAAAAATTGTATCAGAATCAATTATTTGACAATGTTATGACCACTTTTAACGAAAACTAGAACATTGAATAAAACAAGCAAATATATAATTGCCAGTGCAAACAATAACAAGTAAATCAATGTTGCCAGCTCCCATAGATATTATTTACTTATTTCATTCCGTCTTTCACACACATTGACTAACACGAAAACTTATAACTATATTGGGAGAAACGGACAATTGTCGGCCATGTTATTAGAAAAAAAATTCAATTAAACGGAAAAACCCTAAATTAATTCTAATAATTATTTTCAACTTCTTACAAACATCCATAAATGGCACTATACAGAGCAGCGTTGTCTCTTTTCCACAAAAAAATAACTATGGCTCAAAACTTCATAATAAATTTGGTATTATAAATTTTATAACGATAATCGTTATAAGTGGACAGTTTTTTGTATTGTTTCTGTCCATTAGCAGGGGAAACATTCATAGTGGTAAAGAGAAATATTAAAATTATATATTTTTTGTAATAAAGATGGTAAACAAGCAAGTACTCACGTAATCATAAAGTGATCACATGATCAGTTGCAATTTGCAACACCAGAATGACCTGAGGTAGTGACTATCCTTTACCTACCGTTTGTACATTGCTGTCATACATAAGAGAGGCAGTCAGCTAATGACTGCTTCTAGGTTCTACTAGAAATATTTATTATTAAATATCCAGGCCGTGCACTGCAACAAAGTCTCTAAGAGTCATTCACTAGGATGCCATGGTGATATTACTAGCAAGTATAGCCAAAAGTAATTCTTAAAATGTACGTTACTGAGTGAAGGACAACGTCGTGTAACCTATGTAAAGAATGGCATCCTATTACAATATGGCCCTTTACATCATTAAGTGTCAGCTAGGCGTCGGAAATGTCAGGTCTCGGTCATAGGTCACTTATTACATTTTTCTAGTTTCATTTGTTTAGCAAAATCGATATGTTATTAACAAAATGGCCGACATTTATCCGTTCCAATATTTGTCTATTCAGCCACAATGTTCTACATAACACGGTGCGTAAAAAAAACTAATAATTATACAAAGTTCACCTCTTTAGATCACTTGTGCGTGTATGTGTGCGTTTGTTATGATTTTGGTGGATATTATTGAAAATAAAATAAATTTAAAATCTGGGAGAGGTATCTATCGGGCTACAGGAACACAAATTGACGTAATAAATAAACTGACAATTAACTGACGAATCATAAAGTGATTGCTGCATCGCGCTAGTAACATTTCCTGCGAAAATTGTAATATACGGTCATCTGCTATCAGTCGTCGCCCACCAGGCAATACCCGCCTAGTGAGTGAGGATAACACACGTCATGAATCCACAAGAACATTAATGTTTAAGAAACAAGACATACATTAATAAACATTACATATGGCAACACTGTAAACTATTCCCACTTTCCGTATTCCAGATTGGTCATTGGTTTATTAAAATATGTCCTTCGGTTGTTTAATTAAATTGGAATAACGATTTATTAATTAATGTGTTTTATTACAATCAATTATCGCTCAAAAATAGACACATATTGAACTTCCGTATAATTTTATATTTAAAATCGCTCGGCCGTCAACTGGTGAACTCACCTCAGTATCAAAGTCAAGGTGACGTATTGTTTTTAAATCCGCGTTCAGACAATAAATGTGTTAATTATTAAATAAACACAATGATATGACATGTTTACATCATACGTACCTCACACCTTAAAACTGACGTGTGATTGCCATTTTAGGGTTTGTTTTTAAGACGTGTTTCAGCTTGCTGCGGTCACATAGTGGATGGGAGACCGAACAAAACATCTACATACTTTGCAAAAAAATTCAAACTGGGACCTACCCCAATATGATTGAAATTAACAAAGAAGGACCGTTTTGTTATAATGTAACTAAAAATGAACCTTTTGTAACACATTTAAGGTTTATATTCTCAAAGGCAATGTAAACTGTTAATTTTAAAAACCTAATAGTATTGTTTGCAGCGGGTAGATGTTAAATGGAATAACACGCCTTCACACCTGTATTGTCCAAAGGGTAAGGCAGAGGTGTATAATTGGAATGATTATTTTTAAATAAAGATGAGCCGAGATGGTTTGGACATGTTGAAAGAATGAATGAAAGACGATTATCGAAAGGAATTTATAAGGTGAATGTCAGCGGCAGCGTCGGTAGAGATCGCCATAGTAGGATATACGCCGATCTTAATAGCGAAATCCTTCAAAAAGGTCAGGTGCGTAGCACTCGCATCCGGCGTGTATGTATGAGAAGATGTATGAATGTGGAAGAAGTAAAAGAAGTATGCAAGAATCGTAGCAAGTGGCGGTCTATAGTTTCTGCCTAACCCTGTGGGAGAAAGGCGTGAGTGTATGTATTTATGTTTTTTTAATTCTAGTATTATCTTTTTTTGCATTTTCCGTGGTAAGATTATGAAGTTAATTGAGTGAAGGAAACTTCGACAGCGGGGAGGATTCGAGGTTGAATACACCAGATGCTATGATCACTAAGTCACCGCGAGTCACCCGCCAGTTCAAAATTTGCCTTCACATTCTGAATTTACGTCTCTGAATTTACGTCTATTGATCTATTTATAGTCTGAAATCCTCAGTGTGTTGGACAAATATTTTCTTTTTTTTGGTTACCACAGCCTATGGACTCTAGCAACACCAGTGGTATCACTCGTGTGTTGCCGACCATATTACAAACTCTTATCCCCAATTAAAAGCACCATTTAAATAAGGTCGAAATTCAACCAACAAACCTTTGAGTTTTTATTTTACATCAATAAAAAACAAAGGCGAAACCATGTCATTTATTTTCAACCTTATTTCAGTGCAGATTAAGTTCATAACTATAGGGATTTCATGGAAACAGTTTACCCAGATGCGACTGTATCTAGGTGTATAATTTACACGAAGAACTATCTTCAGACCTCTCCAATACCAAAAATATGAGCATAAACTGACATTGAAGAACATGAGAACGGAAGGCTCTTGAAGAGAAAATAATGGTCACCCATATGTATATTGACCGAGGCAGGTACAGCTGTCCGCAGAGCGATCGAACCACGCGGTTGTTACATAGCATAGCTATAATAATTTTTACCTATTTTTTCTATTCTTTCTTGAGAGTTTGTTGTCAGAATAACTAATAATCAGTGATCGGAAAAAGTTGACCTAATTTACCTAAACTTCAAATAACAGAGACAAGAAGTGGAGACTTCCTTACAACATTTTTTGAGAAAATTGTCCCGGGTTTCGGGACATCATTAAAGTACATTTCATATTAATGTTATTACTAAAGAAAACAACTGAATTCCTTTCCTGTTTTTGTTTCCCAAAATTGACACTAAACCAGACACGTTTTTTTAAATCGAAAATAATAAAAATTTAAATCAAAAACTGTTTTAAGGAAGTCTCTACTTTTTGTCTGTATTTTTTCATGTTTAGTTTTTCGATCACTGCTAATAATAGAGCGGTCACTCTCCGCATAGAAATATCATCTCGCTATGTAGTTGGCTCTTTAGCTAACTGATCCCACTCGTACTGAAGCCCCGGGATCAGTTGACCTAATGTAATTTCGAATAAGTCGACTGATCCCGTTTCATATATTTATAATTTGTATAGACACCGAGAAATGTGTTAGACGTTAATATCGCCAAGACATTACTACGAAGCCGCAGACACATTGCATTCAAGACAAATACATTTGAAGGTCAAGTAGTCAGTAGTCTCACAATGGTGAGACGAATACAGCCAATCACAGTTTACGAGTTACGAGTCTTATCAGTACCTAGGGATGAGCGCAAGTGGGGTTTATAGTTTAATTAATCATTCGTTACCCTTGGTGTTAAAAATATCAATTTCTAATTATATCGAGACAGAGAAGTATAAGTGAAGTGATTTTATTTAAATATTTTTTTAATCGAATATTTTGATTTTCTGACAAGTAATTAATATATTTTCTTAGAATCGTCTAAATGAATGAAGATGGGCCTTCAACATCGCGTGGAATCCTTGACATAACCTTATGGTGCGTAGCAAAGAAAAGAATTCTTTGTTATGCACCTGTGTGAGCAAGAAAGCTTTAAGTATATGGCCATTATGCACTTCGTTTTTATAGTCCTTCTTAAACACTTTCCGCACACCTGTACACAAATTTGAAAATATACAATAGAGTTTTGTCTAATTTAAATGCGGGACCAGTTGACAAAAAAAACAATAAACTAGTCAACTGATCCCGCGGGACCAGCTTAGAGCGGGATCAGTTAACTAAAGAGCCTGTAGTTGTGGACCTGTGGTGGGTAGTGGAATTGGAGTATTTCTATGGAGTACCGATTACACTAGATAAAAAATCTTTATTGGGTCTGACCTGGATAAAAAGTAGCCTATGTGTTATTCCAGACTATAATCGATCTCTGTGCCAAATTTCATCCAGATCAGTTCAGCCGTTATGGCGTGAAAGAGTAACAAACATCCATACATCCATACTCACAAACTTTCATGTTTATAATATTAGTAAGGATTAAAAAACGTCTGTATTTTGAGATCACCAAAATCATAACAAACGCAAGCAACGCATTATATATCCTAACACAGCTATAACGGCAGACAAGCCTGCTCATACAAACACAAGACTTTATGTATCAACTCGTACTGTTCCGAGTTCTGGACCATCCCGCCCCTGTTCAGCCTCATATTACATACAATACCCAGTACATCTACCTTATGGTCTATTGTTAACTGCTTGATGCCGTTCAGGACAGCTAGCAGGCACCCCGTCCGGCCGATCCCAGCAGAACAATGCACTATGGTAGGAGGAGACACAGTCTCAGATGTAAAATCGAATGGAGTTGAAACATTCACAGTCACCTCACATGCTGTAGGCTGTTCTAAAGGTGGGAACACAAACTTTGAGTCCTGTTTCGGAGTCTCACACTTGCACATGTCATCGTTAAAGTCGTTCGCACAATTGAAGTCGTACACATTGTCTTTTAACACGTCTAAACTTAGGTTGAGTAGTGCGTTCACATCTTTAGGACACTTATGGTCGGCCCAGTTATGAAACCAATAGTGATAGACGGTCACTTCACAATCACTTTCACACTTTTTGTATGTCACTGATAGTTTTCGGATAGTGTAACCAGGTTTTTTGATCATACCACAATTTTGTATGACAAACAAATCTTCCTCGTCGCTCGGAGCCTCAGGGTTGGGGATAGTAATCTCTTCGTTTAGCTCAAGAGGGAAATACTTCTCGCATTTTTGTCTGTTGTTTTCTATGAAGTTGGTTAGCATGACGACCTTTTGAATGGGTGAGTTTGGCTCAGATGCGGCGGACGATTGCTCCGACGATTGATTCGATGGTTGACCCGACGGTTGGTCTGACTGTTGATCCAACAGTTGATCCGACTCATCAGGCAACCGCAGTCGGTGTTCGAGCGTGTTCTGGTACACCATCAGCCAGAAGTCGTGTATGGTGTTCTGCAGAGGGCCCTGCGTAGCGATGTATGTGTTCTTGGTGTATTCATGCCCCTGAAATTTTTGAAAGTTTTAGATTAGTATGGTGACAAGTTCTATCTGTTACGCCAAGTCGAGCGCTAAGCAAACACTGCCGTACCATCCTTTACTGGAACCATTTCGCCGCATTTTTCTTCAAGTCAACGGCCAAGTCACACAACATTAACTATAAATAATAAAGAAATCGCAGTAAGGAACCTTAGACTTGGCACGACTTTGTCTAGATTTCATTACTTTTTAGAGATAAACAAGCAGCTCCATCGAGACTTGGCTAGTTTTTTACAGAATGTTTTTATGGGATAAATATTTTCAGTATAGAAGTTTACATTCCTGACTTTAATTTAAATTTTCGTATATTTTTGACAGCACGACAGAAAAGAAGAATCTGTAAGTACCACTGTAAGATTGTTAATCTGTACACCCGCAGCTCAATTATGTTCCGTAGTATGAAATCTTAGTGCCCTTACTTGAGCACTAAAGGAAGAAGAAAGAGCACTATTCAGCATGACTACTAGACCAAGACCGCTGAAAGAAAATATGTTCAAATAATTCTTACCTTAATAAAATTGGCATTAATATAGCCCTCTGTAGAGCCAGGCTCCGTCTTTAAAATAAACCTCGAGTGCTCGTTCGGAAGAATCGTCTTGTACCTATTCTTAGGATGAGATCCGGACACTATCGGTTTCTCCTGAAAATTCGTAGGCATATCCCAAAATTCCTGATGCAGATTCCTTAATAACATCTTCTGGTACTCAGAGCAAGGCTGAGTGGTGACTGGCTCTGGGATCACCATTTGAGGGTTGTCTTTGGCGATGTCCTCGACTCTCCCCGAACAGCAATGTTGGCCTTCACCCATAACATGACATTTGACTTTTGAATATCCATTCTGGAAAACGTCGTTCAAATCCCGTAACTGCTGTCTTGACAGCACACTTGATGCATTTTGTAGGTGTTGCATATTTGCTAAGTATAGTCTGAAGTCTTCTGAAGTGCTCTGAGGGCTGAGAGGTTTCGTGGTTATATTCCGCGTGAAACCTTGCTGGAAATTGGGGTCGTCTTGTCTCCCGAAAGCGTATATGATTTCGTTTTCTTGATCCCCACACACGTAGGTAAGGTTTTGGGAGTACTCTTGCTCTGTACTGTAGGACGCTGACCAGAGGTTGTCGTGTGATCCGAATCCCACTCCTTTATCCGTGGAGCGTAATCGGGTACGGTTTTTATATGACTTTGGTATTAAATTCTCAGTACTGAGTGATTTCCTATGCTTATCTCTATGCGGCAAATCTTTGAGGTTCGTTTCTATTAAATTCTCATCGATCTCTAAGTCTCTCGGTTCTTCCCGCGGCTGTATATTGAGCGTTAATGAAGTATTTGAGCTGCGTCTTTCCAAAATACCTTTCCGCGGCTCCGTAGTCGGGTTATCGATACTAATATTGCTGTTATACCTACTTAAGTTGCATGTTGAGCCGTTTAGATTGTAGTTTGACACGCTAAGACCCCGATTGACTGAAAGCTGTGGGTTGGATGTGTTTATATTTAACGTTAAAGAGGTATTTGAACTTCTGCGTTCGAGTAAACCTTTTTTCTGGCCCGGTTTAGCGTCTTTGTTTAAAGAACTGTTGCTTGAGTGCCGGCTCAAGTTGTTTGAAGACAGAATATTTAATGTTAAACTGTTATTCGACCCTCTTCGCTGCAAGAGACAGTTTTTCGAGACTTCTCCCGATAGATTCGTATTAGAGGAGCATATAACACGCGTTGTCGGCGTCAAATGCTCATTATTTACTAACGATGTGTTAGAGTCGCGACGATCTATCGATAACTTCTTTTGTCGATTATCAGTGTTGAGACTGAAATTGGAAATGCTGGTTCTCACGGTCGAAAGATTATGGCATGACGCCCCAGAACTGTTCAATGAACAGTTAGAGCTTTGTAAACTATGTGTGCTAAGCATTAGACTCTGATTGGAATTCCGTCTGTGAAGTTTCTTTGTCACCTTCTCATCCTCAGCACTGGGTTCAAAGTCATCTGAAGGCACACCTTCTGGTAACGTCTTCAAATTAGTACTGGATACACTTAAATTCTGTTTATAATTCAATAAATTTGAGCCTAGAGTCTGACCTGTGTCCATATGGTAGCTTCTGTTATCAGCACCGGATACGTTAATTTCTGGGGTGTTTTCCAAATCCGCCATGTTCTCGTCAAACGACCCCATGGTTCGAGACCCCATGCGGGAAGTACCAGGCTGGTATAGCATGAGAGTGGCATGGTTTTCCCTTAAATATATTCCACTGTCTTGGCCCTTCATATACAACCGACGTTGTTCAGCATTAGATTGAAGGGAATTGTATCCTAACTTAGCGCCAGCGAAATCATGTTTCATGTTCTTTTGTGCTAGTATTCTTTTCAACTGTCTTTTCGGAGTGTTGGGCATGGAAACCGAATTCTGTGGGATTTCCAAAGTCTTCTTTTGGGGAAGGGACAAATTGACACTCTCAGAAGAGTCCAGAGAAGTCGCTTTGACTTTCAAAGTTGGCGTTTTGACCTTTTTCTCTTCGGCATCAGTGTATAATTTTTCGAATTCCAGAAGTTCCTTTTCCAAATCGCTGTCTCTTTTCGTCAGATCTATTCGTAAGTTTCGCAAATTCTTCCCTTTTTTCTTGGTTTGTGTTTCGGCGGGTGTAGTGGCGCCTTCTTCTGATGTGACGGTGATTTCAAACTCTTTGGGTGAAAACCTCGGCATGTCTAGGAAGGATTGCGTGTCAGAGCTCTGCCTTAAAGTTTTCTTTTGTTTAATATCGGGAGACTTGGGCTCTTCGCTTTCTGGATTTTTGTCCTTGGTCTCGTCTTCGAATTTGAATATTGGTCGTTCGTTGGTTGGCGTTTTTTGTGAGTGGTACCTCTCCATGCTCTCGCAGGAGGTGCTCGTTTCCTGGTTCTTATAAGCTTCGTTCATCTGGTCCTTCATCTGTTTAGCTATAGGCAGACCTAAGTTCTGTTCGATAATTTTAGCGTTATCAGAATCGAGGGATATAGATTTAAGTCTTTGGCGCCTCGCTTGAGCCGTGTTGGATGGACTGGGGGCTATTTCGGTCGGTTCATCGACTACTTTCGGTTCTATTTCCAGCGTGTCCATTTTGATGCAACAGTCTGTCACATCTTCGCCTATTTTCGTTTCCGCCTCTTTATTATCCTCACATTTACTAATATTAAGTTCTATAGTTTTGTAGTTTGTATCACAGCTGTTATGGCGTCGGTATTTCCTGACCTCTTTGTCAGCAGGGGGAGTGAACCGTTCCTTTTCTATGGAGTTCCTTCCACCATACTTCCGCGGCCTGGCGTTTGCTCTGTCGTCTTCTAAACACGACTGTTCGAAAGTGAAGTAATTCTCTTTATTATAACTGTGTACTTTAGGACTAGGTTTGTTTAGAACTCTTGGTGAACATGGTTTTTCTGTGACTCCATTCCTGTTGAGGTGGTCACCTAGTGCCCTGGGGGACTGCGGAACCTCGGTGGAGTCGCGTGGTGTTTCGGGGAAGAATTTCGGTGATCTTACAGTGTCGTAATAGACAGATTTGGGCGAGGGTTCGGCGAAGAACATAGGGGACACTGTTTCTGGCGGCGTAAAGAATCTAGGAGAAGCCATAGTCTCGGCTAGGAGTTTTGGAGAAAAATCGAATTTTGGTTGCGAAGATTTTTCCTTCGCTGAACTGCACTCTATTACTCTCGGAGAGTTTTGCATCTCTAATCTCTCTTGCTGTCCTTCTAAATGAAGGCCCTCATTGACGCTACACATATTCAACCTAGTACTAACTGATCGGAATCTCCTCAAGTTACTGGGAGAAGCGTCCTCTCCCTCTTGCGGCCTGTCACTCATCTCCTCGTTTAACTTTTCGACTGCTTCAGAATCAAAACCGAACACCTCTTTGTCCGATTTTGCGCTCACCAAGAACGGAGACTTGTCGTCTTTCTCGAGGGAGGGAGAGCGGGTAGCGCTGTATTTCTTGGCGCGGGACTCTTGAGACAAGTCCGCTCCCAAATCCGTGGCGATCTGCGCCAGGGGACGCGGAATCGTAGTATATTTATAATCTAAACGCTTATGCAGCCACTGTTCAGGTAAAGGTAGTTTGGGTATGCCTTTGAATTCCGAAGGGCCGGGGTTCGGGACGGGTTGGGGCGGCGCGGGGGCGGGCACAGTATTGTTGACGATGATGATTTGCGGGGGGTTGTTCTGCAGGTCGTCGGCGGGGGCGGGAGTGGGGGCGGGGGCCTGGGCGAGCGCGGCACGGGCGCGGCGCGGCGCGGGCACGGCGCGGCCGCACAGCGGGACGCGCCGCGGCACCGACAGCCGCGGCACTGAATCGCGCACTATGTGCACCTGTAATGGAAAAATAATTATTGTAGTGGCGTCCACCTAATAGTAATGGCGTCGATCGCTCGATATTTGAATCAAGTTATCGTGAGTAATGAGTATAAATTGCAGTTGCTCTTGTCCTCAATCTTGCCTCCGGGAGAAAAATGAGGTCGTATCTTTAAGAAGTAACCGTTATTCTTTGTTGGTGGCCTTGGTTTTCGAGCAGCAGCATCTGCAGCAAGGTGTTGACTGTTGAGCAGTTAGCAAAGGTGTATATAAACTCGAGTCTCATTGACTGAACTACAGAGCAAGGTAAGAAAAATGCGGTATCCTGCCGTCTGACGCAGAGGTCGAATTGGGACAGTGAGCAGTAAGGTGTGTGAGACTTACGTGGTGCGTGGTGGCGACACGCTTGCGTCGGCTGCGGCGGCAGCGCGCGGCGAGCAGCAGCAGCAGCAGCGCGGCCGCCGCCAGCGCGCCGCACCACCAGCCCGCCTGCGCGCCCCACATGTCACGCTCACATCTGCACACAAACACAACTACATTTACACCTTACACACGTCATGCTCCTGAACGGGTGCTGTTTGTCGGGGTGGTCAGCTCTTACTTGCTGTGCCAATCCTTTTTTTTAATTGAATAAATATTACACATCAAACTGCATAATTTTAGCTATAATTTAAAACAAAAATGTAAAGATTAAGTTTTAAAGTATTTTAATGGAATTTCTCGCCGGCTCTTCTCCATAAATGTACCTAAGTACCTATTTTAGTGTTCCATAAAAGTACCTATTTTGACTTTTTGACCTATCTTGGCGATTACTGTCCTACTGCAAGGCACCTGGATTGATGCCCGAAGCCCGAGCCGACCCTAAACATAGAGCCAACTGCCAAAGATCATTTTGATCCCTGAAGAGAAAGATAAACGATATGGACTAGCAATACGTCACAATGCCACAGTTCATAATGCATCACAAACACGCTATAATTAAAATGGTAAACAAACCATACATCAATCAATGCGTCAAATGTTCTTTATTTACGTTACAGTGCCAATTATTACGCGTTACACACTGGCTGGCTCTGACAGATAACGTGACAAGACGTTAACAATAAAGAACTCTTTCCAGTATATCGTAACAAACCATGGCCGTTAGGCCTTTTAAAATGTATACAGTAACGTAGAAATTACTGTGAACGCGTCTGAAGTTAGCCGTTCCGGGCGGCCGCGCAACTAACTTTACTTAAATAAGTGTTTATGCAAAAAATCTACATCAGCAATGACAATTATCAGGACTGCAAAACATTTACGACTCTTGTCTTTATATTACGTTTGTAACTTAAATTGTATCATAGATTTTTGACATAGATTGCGTTATAAATAAATTATCCGCCAAAGGGTTTGCCTGCGTTTTGATACATATTGAGTGATGCGGATATATGCGGGCCACCGGTAAATAGTTATCGTCGCCCGTGGACACCTGGAACACCAAAGAAGATCCTGATGCGTTGCCGAGACTGGACTGCAGCCTGCCGGAGCCGCAGTGACCTGGAAGGGGCCTGTTTCTTTTTAATCTTTGTCAAAACACAGATGATGTTAGCTGCCTCTTTTACCGACTATATTGTACGCATGAACACAACAGTTCATAGACGCGAAATAAATGACACCGTAGTTGAGCCGGTGTCTTGGAAGACAATCATAGTGTGATATGGTCAAGTGGAAGGCCATCATTATGGTTCTCGTCACCATTTGTATGGATACTCACACACAACACTTTACTAGAAGCAAACTCGAATCCATTAGCAAAAAAACTTCGGAATTACTAAAAATATTTTGTGACTGATGCTCTTGCGTCCCACGACGAAACACTAATGATAGAGGTAACGAGTAGTATGAAGTTTTAAACATTATAATGACTCATTTTTGCTGACTCACTACTCACCCCTTAAGGGGAAAAGTGGGTGAATCATTGTTGCAATCGCTGAAGCAAGGTTCCCCGTTATTTACGTTTATCCGTCTGTTAATCTCAGAAACTACTAAACAGCTTTTGTTTCAACTCCAAAGATAGTATAGGGGGTTACACGACTAATTTGAGTGGGGATTGTAAGGAATTCATAGTATAAATATGTCTGCCTTCACTTTTCGTCATTCATATCTACTGATTTTTCCTTTCATTGTTAAGAAATTAATTGCTAATTTGAATGTTGAATAACGGCTATGGAGTTTCCTAGCTGCTTGCTGAAGGAATCTGTATTATCAAATAAACAAAGCTATTCTATTATTATTATTATATTAAACTACGTCATTAGTCTAGTGGTCGTAAGAGCTACGCTAGAGGTCCTGGGCTCGACTCCCAGGTTAGGCGATGTCAGATTTTTCTATAAAATTCTCAGTAGCAGTTCATTTTGAATTTTTGCCCGGATGTGGCAATAGGCTCGCCCCTATTACATGAGACCTAAACATACCTTCGAACTATACCGTAACTGTAACCCTTCCGGGAATACAGGCGTGATGGTATGTTAGTGTATTATATATTTTTTTTTTTTTTAAAAAAACGTTGCCCCGCACTAGGATTTTCTCCTGTATCGTGGGTGCGTTTACAAACACAAATTCTCACATACACAAACGCCCAGACCCGGAACAAGTACCTGTAGATAATACAAATATTTTGCTGCGTGTGGGGATCGAACCCACAACACGTGACGCAGAAGCCGATCGCTCAGCCGCTACGCCAAACGTGTCGTCGAATATATTATTAGCTATAGCTCTATGTTACCTTTCCAAAGTAGGCATTGGTGGAATACTCGATCATTTTCGGCTTAAGGTGCCGGAAATTCTTATTTCCATTCTGCACATAACACACGTTTTGTCTCAAAATGTCCAAAAGCTAGATCGGTTTCTGCCAATTCCACCACCACTGATTTTATTTCGTCTAATTTACACCGCACTTAATAATGGCACGCTAAGCGTAAACACAATACCTAATTCTAATAGATGACATCGAGACGATATTCGCGCATTTTGCTAAATATTCGTATTGGGTAAACCGTATATTCGGCGCATCACGAAGCAGGTACGAACTGACGACCTCTTGCTCTTCAGTCTGAAGCTTTACTGTAGGAGTATTGCCATTTCAAGCGCTGAAGGCAAAGAACATGTACTCACAGGTGCTCAAACCTATTTCATTTTGAGAATATATTTTTCTAGATTTCCCAATCTTAAAATTAAAACTCAAATATTATTTTTAAAGGGCATTATTACTTATTTTCTCAGTTTTCTTCTGCACCCTTGAAAGTCTTCAGCGCCCACAATGGGGTACTATCACTGACTTTGAGAAACATTGTTTTAACCCAACCTACCGGCACTAATATGTCTGATGTATAGTTTTGAGTTAATCTCGGACATCAATGGGCCGAGGTTGCGGGATGGGGAGATCTATACATAGCCATTGACCAGGCTGCACAGCAATCTATTAAAAAGTTAATCAATACACCCGATAGACTAGGTCAAGCCAGACACTGTTTATATAGGCTCAAATTTTGATTGTGGTACTATATGGCTTATGATTTCGAAGATTTTCTATTAACTTGGGACACACATAAACATAATCATAACATCTCGACTGAAGGATTAAACAGAATCGTAACCAATTCACTCACAATTCACCGGTATGTTTTTTAAGTCCTATGTGGGAAGTGCACATAACCTGAGACAAATATAAATTATTGATGACCCTAATTTTCTGATTGAACTGTCAACGGCTCAGTAATTTGTGTCTGAGAACGGCGTCATTCGTTTAATGATCGTAAACGCGATTGCTACTCTAGAGGTCCTGGGTTCAATTTTCAGGTCAAGCCAAGTTTCAATCATTCGGGTTTTCTATGTATGTCAGCAGCTCGGAGTTACGGAGTACGAGGTTAATGGCTATAGGCTCGCCCCCTATTACATAGGACCTAAAACACACCGGCGAACTGTGTGTGTGTATCAGTACATGTCTGCTAAACCCTTCGGGAATACAGGCGTGATGGTATGTGTCTGTCAAATAATGAGCTTAAAAAGGTACTTGTTACTCTAGTCTAGTGTAACAGGACGACGCGGACGCGGACGCGTGCCGCCAAGTATTGCCAATACAGTGTGAGGTGACCCTAATATTTAAATTTAAAATTTAATTTTTATTACCGTAAAAATTGCAGCAAATTAAAATAATAATGCAGATAAATACCTATTAGTATTAAGATTCACTATCACAAATACCAACACTTTTATATAAATATTATCACTTTCTTATCACACTTTCCCTTTTCATGATTATTTAATGATATGTAAACAAACGAATGAATGTAATGAAACAATTACAACAACAGTTCCTAAACACAAAGGGTTTGTACCATGACTCCTACTATTATGACACGAGTTGAATAAAAAAAATTTAAGTAATGCCTTTATCATGATATTGCTTAACTATCTGCCAATATGCATGAATACATGCATTGCACCATTATGGACAATAATGAATAGCCTGCATACCCATAGATGACTGATTAGTTTCATTTTGTGATGGATTGCTATGATTGCAATGCTGCCGTGCACAACAAAGCTCAGGGGAAACCCTTTTACAGTCTCCCCAGAGATGTGTCCTAACAGGCATTGCACAGACAAGTAGGTAACAAGGTAGGCAAGTTCGACAAATTTTTAGGTGCAGATGATCCATGAGAATTTTCCATGCTGATAAAAAAGGCATTACACAGAAGGGGTTCTAGAATGGTCTCTTAATGGTACATGGACATCCCCCTATGAGCTGATGGTTGCCACACTTGGTAAACAAAAGAAAGCAATTCATGACTAAAATTATTTTCATCCTTACTAATATTATAAACGTGAAAGTTTGTAAGTATGGATGTTTGTTACTCTTTCACACCAGAACGGCTGAACGGAACCAGATAAAATTTGGCACACAGATAGATAATGGCCTGGAATAACACAGGCTACTTTTTATCCTAGACGGATACAATCCTGAAGTTCACGCAGACAAAGTCGTGGGCAGAAGCTAGTAAACAATAATCTTTTTCTTACAAATATTTGTTGCAAGCCTTTTAATAGTTAAACACTGAAACAAACCAAACAGTATGTGTATGACTTATACAATGTATATTAGACTTAATAATAACAACAAAAATCTATTCTATAAAAAACAATTCAATCTAAATTATCAGAGCATAGGACCCTATTGCAACAAATTGGTGAAAATTGTTATACAGTAGCATCTTGGAGCTTGGATTTGTGCATGTTTGTGGTCAAGCAGTAGAACATGAATTAAATAATAAAACCCAATAATAATCACAAAAATATCTAAAAGTAAAAAAATATAAATAACACTTATATTGCAACACAATGAAAAACCCCTACAATGACAAATTGTCCTGTTAACTGACTCAGTCTTATATTATCTTGTGAAAATAATATCCTGAGGGTGCTCCAGCTGCTCATCAGAGGAAACTGGGAGCATTGCTCATTACCTAAACATATTTTCCACAGAAATTACTATTCAGCAAAAGTGTTATTAAAATAATTATTTTTATGAGTGCATTATAGAGAGAGAAAATCTGGCAGACATGACATGATCAATCTATCAATGATAATTTAGCAGAAACATTAGAAAACTGATTGTTTCAACTCTGGATGGTCAGTTTGTTTAATTTAGGTATTAAGAGTTGTCATCAAGTATAGCATGGTATAGTGTGTGGGCTATTTTCTGCAACTGTCAACTCTTATCAAGTAACAAATTACATACAAAATTTTATAATAGTCACCTTGGTACCTTCTGACTGATATCCACAGGTGGTCATAGAAATATGACCTGTCTAACCTTAGTTTATTGTCATTTCATTATTGTCCTGCTTTTGTCTTAATCTCATTTTAACCTTAGAGTCAGTGACCCATTCCCTCAGTGGAAGGCTGTCCTTACAACTGGCAACACATAAAAGAATAGGACCTCCTTACAAGACACTCTTTATCATAAAAGTTATGAATGCCAAGATTTTATGAATAGGGGAACATTAGCTCAGTATAGTACAGCAACAGGTGACATTCAGAAATAATTCTGAATGAATGGTTTACTAAAACTGATTGTTCAGATTATCTACCTGTAATAAAATTTAGAAATAACATCACCACTTGAACTGAGAAGGGTAGGCAGGTGTTTACTTATTATGTTGACAATAAACTTTGTGAATGCACAATAAATAAAAATGATATTGAAGTACATACCATGCAGTACATAGGTACAAAAATCTGTTGTTTCATTTTTTTAGTGAATCTTACCTTGTACATTCTGCCTTTATAGGCTGCAACATTAAAAACAAAATAACTTAGATGAGATAAAATGAGCTATTATATAGACTTGCAAGCAAAGTCATGTTTTTGGAAGTTTTTAAAAGGCATCATTATACATATGGCTGCTGTGGCCAAACCTTATCATTTAATTGTATCTCAATGCCAGTTCAATGACACAAAATTACACAGATTTTGAAGACAAAACTGTCAAAGATCAACAATTCCAAAGTTATTGAACAATTTCTTAACTTGAGGTAATCAGCCACATTTATTATTGCCAATTCAACAGATTGTTCACACGTTTTTTATAAGTAACTGTTTCATAGGGCCAGTTCAGTGCAGCAGAGCTGTATTGTGAGGTCCTGGGTTTTTCTATAGGGGATTAGTGACCTGTGACCAATGTCACCAGGTCACCTCTCTTAGGAGCAACACTGATAACACAGAATCAACTGACATCATACATGCTAACATTTATGTAAATCTATTAGACGCTAGGGAGATGACACAAACAGACCTACACATGCAAAATATAATCGTACATCTATTTATGGGTCTGACAACTTTAAAACGACCGAAAAAAATAACTCTGAATGCAAAGTGTATAATATTTTAACGCTGTTTTTGCATTCTGACCTCGTTATATACGTACTATCAAGGCTGGGGCACTGTTCTGACGACGAAACACCGTTTCCGGACATCAAAACCTTCAAAATATACGTCAAGAAAAAATTCAAACCAATGATAAAATGTACACAGTTTTAATAGAAATGTACATGGTAATGACTGCAGGACAACGACAAATGACGTGTTGTAATGCCTTTTTGCACGTAATAAAAGCGTTTTACTGCTAAACATAACATAAAAATACTTACTGTGCATCTATTTAACAGGCAGAACTACACACTAAAATCCGCCACCATATGATTATAACACGTAAATTCAACGCAGAACACTTTATTGCAGAAAGTTAAATACGTCACTAACACTGTAATGCACTTTTTTCACTATCCCACTGGTAATTTACACGTTTTTACGTTATTCTCTCGCCCTAAGAATTTTGACATTACGTGAATCGGCCATTTTTCTTTTCTGGGGACAACAGAAGCGGGGAGTGTTGCCAGTACATAAAGTAAAATCTTCCTTCACATATTAGTCATCACACGAAGACTTGTTATTTATACACACTTTTGTCATTAACTCCGATGACCGTGATCTAGCGTTTTACACTGATCACGAAATGACTCAATATATTGCAAACAATGAGAGTAATAATTATGTTATACAGAACTTTTGCGAATCCGCATAAATCCTTTTCTCGCAACGTCTTTACATTTTCACAACGAAATATCACTTGAAATGAAATGAAATGAAATGAAATGAAATGAAATGAAATTATTTATTCTGCAAGTAGATCTTTAGAGATACTTTTACATGTCATGGTTTGGGTTTTTTTTTTAGCTAGATGGCTTCGGCATTTCCTAACTGACGACCTCTGAGAAGAAACACCGAAACAAACTCAGAGAATCATGGTAATCATTGGATAAGTTTTACCACTAAATCAAGCACTATTCAAATAATTTATCGTACTAAGCCTTTGTCATGGAGCGTAGACTGGTTTTCCATTCAGCGGCCGTATTGCACATGCGCGTTGGGTGACCCGGCTACAATTTAGGCCACTGGGGCATCGACTGGCCCTACAAGTGCGCTCCTAGGTCAAAGCATACAATGTACCTACTTACTTATCTACTAGTTATCTAGGTCGCAAGGGCTCTGAACTAAATTCCGTTAAATTACTTCAAAACCTCAATTAGTATCAAATACCGACGTCAAACAGACTTGTTTTGAGACCTGCGCGAAAATCATAATAATAAAACTATAAGTTAGGTAGGTACTTTATCAAAACATCTGCTTACTCTCAGCTTAATCGAAGTTGTACGATGTGGTGCTTATTTTCGTATCCTAGCAACCTGTTACTCATGCACAATGAGTTGCAAAAGTCCAGCCAGTAGTAGAGTAGCTCGCCCACTAATGTGGGATTTTATATCGTCATTCACGTCACTCACGATACTACATAAATAGGCCTGTGGGTGTAGGGCTCCTACAACAAACCTTCGCCTTACCCTCTGGAGACCGTCGACGCAATGATTAACTAAATAATATAAGTTCCAAAAATAAATTGCTCGCCAACTCGCTTTTGTTTTATGCTTCCGCTGACATTGGCCTTATAAAACCTCTTTGTTAATTTTTGTTGGAAGTTTCTGAATTGTGAACTGCAGCTTCGTCACATATAGAAATGTACAATATTACACTGTCTAGAGATTATTGTCCACGGATTCAGTAAATACCAATTAAGTATCAATATAATATCCTTAAAATATACTGTCCAGTAGGTATAATCACACTTCTATTCGCAGAACACACAGTTCGGTCGCAGTTCTGTTTTACGTCCCATGTGGGCGAGCCTATTAACATTTACCGTGCACCACTGAACACTCGACCCGGGAATGGAAAGGCAAAGGCTATATTGTTTCTATAGATAATAATAAGTTTTATTTCAATTACTTAGAGCATTAAAAAAGGTACTTTGGAAAAGTCAAACTAGTTGCACGGTGCCTAAAGTGCCTTATGACGAAGAGCCGGAAAACTCCATAGATACTCTTTTTAAAAAAGACATGATTTCATTATTATTCTTTACAACTTTGTTTTAAAAAGTTTGGGAATTATGCAGTTAGATGTATAAGATTTATTCAGTATAGGTGTTATATTTAGAAAGAAAGGGATTGCCACAGCAAGTAAGAGCTGACCAGTACCGACAGACAGCTCCCGATCACGAGCATGACGTGTGTATCGGTGCGGTTCGACTCAACCATACTGTAGGGAATAAAACACCCCGACACACAACGCCACCATCAGCAGGACATTTAAGTGAGCATGACAAGCTCAGACCTGGGGCACAATATTTTTATAGATAAATATACTTACATAAATAATAAAAAACATACATTCAGTTTACAACTTTTATTTAAATTTGATACGTGGATCACGTATTTAATTAAAACGATATAAAAGTTAACTTTCTTAGTTGTTCTGAAATATATAAGTCACGTCTTTTTTATTATTTAACTTATAATAATTATAATTAACGGCAATAAAACAAGTTCGTATGTACGACACTATTGGTTGACCTATTTTCAACCTAATGTCCCAGGATGTAAGGTCGAAAAGTGGTTAATATTGATAATGATGTCTGCCCACTATATCGTACCATACTATTCAAATAAACATCAAACGCAAAGAATATGTTTCGAACACACTACTACGACAATTTGTTAGTATTTGATACACCTGTATCACCAGCTACATGACGCCTGTACTCTCCGAAGGGTCAGGTAGAGATGTCACCAATAAGTTTTAGGTCCCTCGTAGCCTGTAACGTTGGATCTATATTCGGACCTGTAACGCATTGTTACTGAGAATAGGCCTGCCTGCCTCCTGTCATTAACAACGCGTTGGTTCAGTTGTATTATATTACGGTGTAGTGGACAGACTCCATAAAGTCTGATACTTTTTTATTAAATTGAAAAAAATTTTGGCTTATAAATACTGTAATGTTAACGTAACAATATTAATTCGGCAACGCACTTGCGACTCCTCTGGTGTTGCGGGTGTCCATGGGCGGCGGTAATCGCTTACCATCAGGCGATCCGTCTGCTCGTTTGCCCTCCTATCCCATAAAGAAAAGTTAATGTAACCTTAATAGAGAATTTAAATATTAATGTTTTCAATACAGGCGCATTTCTTAGTTTCATAGTTTAGACAGGAGTCAGCCAATTTTAACAAGAAGAGAGGAAGTCTTAAATAATCACAGCCTCTATTCTTATATTTTAAAACAGTCTACTTATAAAAATACATACGTACGTACAGAGTGTTTAATCAAACAATAAATCATAATCAACGTGAACTTATAAATCTAATAAACAAAATATTTGCATTTTGGTGTCAAATTTATTACGAGTGCCTAGTAATACTACTTACTTCTTAATTAAAGTATCAAAATAAACTATTAATTCATGAAAACTAATGAAAACATAATGTTGATTATGTTCATTTTGGAATGAAAAATTTAAATAAAATGACTTTAATGTTTCGATGGACATTGAACTATTATACAATGGTATTAAGGCATATTATGTACTTGTATTCATAAATGTGTTTAAATAAAAATGAGTGATAATCTAATACTTAATTTTTAAGTATCATTGAGTAAAGACTTGATATATTAGAGCTAAGCGCGCATGCGTTAATCTAAAAATATACATAACTATCTTAGAAATTCATATATTAATTTTAGTGGTAACATAAATATTTGAACTTAAGTTTAACTAAGACAAATCAGAACTCAAAAATTATGACTATACGGGGCATACCTCCTTTCGTATAGAAAAGAAGTAATACTTCCGCACCCAACTCCTTTATAAAAAAGTAGACACGTGGGTTTGAATGTTTCAGTACCTTGCTTATAAATCCAAAAACAGATTTATACAACATAGCCATCTTATAGATGCATTCCTAACAAAATATCGCACAAGCTTATAAAGTTAGGGAAACAGTATTTAATAGTGGAAAAAACACCTAAGACTGCATCATACTAAATAGACGCGGCCTCGGATTTCGCGTTTCGCGGCAAAGAATGACTCTAGTAAGTATACAAATTATAATTGCCTAAACAGACTTAACAGCGGATTCGACAACGTAAAGAGGAATGGTTATTAAAATATCTCTGTAATTTTTAAGACGTTAGATTGTAAAGTTGGGACGTCACGTGTAGTAATTGTACTATTATACCTCAATGCACATCGAGCGATAAAGCCAGAAAGACACTTGTAATACTCGACGCTAGCGGTATTTTGTTCCTAAAAAGTATGCAAGCTGTGTCGGGGCGTGTTGGCGACGGCGTCGTCCACGGTGAGCAGCATGTTGAAGGAGAGGAACATGGCGGCCGCTGACGTCACGTGCCACGCGTCGTGCGAGTCGTACAGCTGCAGCAGCGAGCACGCCGCGTTGTGCCGCCGCGACTGCGCAGGAGTTTGCTGGGACACGACGAAAATACTTTATAAGTTATACGTCAGGCGACGTCAGGAACAGGCGCAGCGCAGTCAGCCAGGCGACGTGAGCCAGCGCGCAGAACACCCACGTGTAGGTGAGCCAGCCTGGGTGACGTACTCACCGACCACTTGGTGTTGGAGTGCAGGAACAGGCGCAGCGCAGTCAGCCAGGCGACGTGAGCCAGCGCGCAGAACACCCACGTGTAGGTGAGCCAGCCTGGGTGACGTACTCACCGACCACTTGGTGTTGGAGTGCAGGAACAGGCGCAGCGCAGTCAGCCAGGCGACGTGAGCCAGCGCGCAGAACACCCACGTGTAGGTGAGCCAGCCTGGGTGACGTACTCACCGACCACTTGGTGTTGGAGTGCAGGAACAGGCGCAGCGCAGTCAGCCAGGCGACGTGAGCCAGCGCGCAGAACACCCACGTGTAGGTGAGCCAGCCTGGGTGACGTACTCACCGACCACTTGGTGTTGGAGTGCAGGAACAGGCGCAGCGCAGTCAGCCAGGCGACGTGAGCCAGCGCGCAGAACACCCACGTGTAGGTGAGCCAGCCTGGGTGACGTACTCACCGACCACTTGGTGTTGGAGTGCAGGAACAGGCGCAGCGCAGTCAGCCAGGCGACGTGAGCCAGCGCGCAGAACACCCACGTGTAGGTGAGCCAGCCTGGGTGACGTACTCACCGACCACTTGGTGTTGGAGTGCAGGAACAGGCGCAGCGCAGTCAGCCAGGCGACGTGAGCCAGCGCGCAGAACACCCACGTGTAGGTGAGCCAGCCTGGGTGACGTACTCACCGACCACTTGGTGTTGGAGTGCAGGAACAGGCGCAGCGCAGTCAGCCAGGCGACGTGAGCCAGCGCGCAGAACACCCACGTGTAGGTGAGCCAGCCTGGGTGACGTACTCACCGACCACTTGGTGTTGGAGTGCAGGAACAGGCGCAGCGCAGTCAGCCAGGCGACGTGAGCCAGCGCGCAGAACACCCACGTGTAGGTGAGCCAGCCTGGGTGACGTACTCACCGACCACTTGGTGTTGGAGTGCAGGAACAGGCGCAGCGCAGTCAGCCAGGCGACGTGAGCCAGCGCGCAGAACACCCACGTGTAGGCCGTCATCTTCTCGCGGTGCACCAGCTTCATCACCACGTAGAACATCGTGTACAGGATCGCGTTGCCCATCAGGATGGCCAGCAGCTGGCGGGCGAAGTCCTTATTGTGCTCATACGCGCTAGAAACACGAAAGGACCATTACTTTAGCTTATCTCCAAAAGAAAGACAATAATATCGTCAAAGGGAGGAAATACCTGCGAAATCAAAATTGCGGTAATGTGAAATATGACGCGATGAAAAGAATTGTGGCGTAGCTGTCTAAACTTTAATTTCGATGTCCATTGTAGTGTAGCTATGTAGTGTCGGCGCACCTGTATACAGCGAAGGCGCAGTTGGCCAGGTTGGCGAGCGCCAGCAGGGCGGCGCCGGCAGCACGTGTAGTGTAGCTATGTAGTGTCGGCGCACCTGTATACAGCGAAGGCGCAGTTGGCCAGGTTGGCGAGCGCCAGCAGGGCGGCGCCGGCAGCACGTGTAGTGTAGCTATGTAGTGTCGGCGCACCTGTATACAGCGAAGGCGCAGTTGGCCAGGTTGGCGAGCGCCAGCAGGGCGGCGCCGGCAGCACGTGTAGTGTAGCTATGTAGTGTCGGCGCACCTGTATACAGCGAAGGCGCAGTTGGCCAGGTTGGCGAGCGCCAGCAGGGCGGCGCCGGCAGCACGTGTAGTGTAGCTATGTAGTGTCGGCGCACCTGTATACAGCGAAGGCGCAGTTGGCCAGGTTGGCGAGCGCCAGCAGGGCGGCGCCGGCAGCACGTGTAGTGTAGCTATGTAGTGTCGGCGCACCTGTATACAGCGAAGGCGCAGTTGGCCAGGTTGGCGAGCGCCAGCAGGGCGGCGCCGGCAGCACGTGTAGTGTAGCTATGTAGTGTCGGCGCACCTGTATACAGCGAAGGCGCAGTTGGCCAGGTTGGCGAGCGCCAGCAGGGCGGCGCCGGCAGCACGTGTAGTGTAGCTATGTAGTGTCGGCGCACCTGTATACAGCGAAGGCGCAGTTGGCCAGGTTGGCGAGCGCCAGCAGGGCGGCGCCGGCAGCACGTGTAGTGTAGCTATGTAGTGTCGGCGCACCTGTATACAGCGAAGGCGCAGTTGGCCAGGTTGGCGAGCGCCAGCAGGGCGGCGCCGGCAGCACGTGTAGTGTAGCTATGTAGTGTCGGCGCACCTGTATACAGCGAAGGCGCAGTTGGCCAGGTTGGCGAGCGCCAGCAGGGCGGCGCCGGCAGCACGTGTAGTGTAGCTATGTAGTGTCGGCGCACCTGTATACAGCGAAGGCGCAGTTGGCCAGGTTGGCGAGCGCCAGCAGGGCGGCGCCGGCAGCACGTGTAGTGTAGCTATGTAGTGTCGGCGCACCTGTATACAGCGAAGGCGCAGTTGGCCAGGTTGGCGAGCGCCAGCAGGGCGGCGCCGGCAGCACGTGTAGTGTAGCTATGTAGTGTCGGCGCACCTGTATACAGCGAAGGCGCAGTTGGCCAGGTTGGCGAGCGCCAGCAGGGCGGCGCCGGCAGCACGTGTAGTGTAGCTATGTAGTGTCGGCGCACCTGTATACAGCGAAGGCGCAGTTGGCCAGGTTGGCGAGCGCCAGCAGGGCGGCGCCGGCAGCACGTGTAGTGTAGCTATGTAGTGTCGGCGCACCTGTATACAGCGAAGGCGCAGTTGGCCAGGTTGGCGAGCGCCAGCAGGGCGGCGCCGGCAGCACGTGTAGTGTAGCTATGTAGTGTCGGCGCACCTGTATACAGCGAAGGCGCAGTTGGCCAGGTTGGCGAGCGCCAGCAGGGCGGCGCCGGCAGCACGTGTAGTGTAGCTATGTAGTGTCGGCGCACCTGTATACAGCGAAGGCGCAGTTGGCCAGGTTGGCGAGCGCCAGCAGGGCGGCGCCGGCAGCACGTGTAGTGTAGCTATGTAGTGTCGGCGCACCTGTATACAGCGAAGGCGCAGTTGGCCAGGTTGGCGAGCGCCAGCAGGGCGGCGCCGGCAGCACGTGTAGTGTAGCTATGTAGTGTCGGCGCACCTGTATACAGCGAAGGCGCAGTTGGCCAGGTTGGCGAGCGCCAGCAGGGCGGCGCCGGCAGCACGTGTAGTGTAGCTATGTAGTGTCGGCGCACCTGTATACAGCGAAGGCGCAGTTGGCCAGGTTGGCGAGCGCCAGCAGGGCGGCGCCGGCAGCACGTGTAGTGTAGCTATGTAGTGTCGGCGCACCTGTATACAGCGAAGGCGCAGTTGGCCAGGTTGGCGAGCGCCAGCAGGGCGGCGCCGGCAGCACGTGTAGTGTAGCTATGTAGTGTCGGCGCACCTGTATACAGCGAAGGCGCAGTTGGCCAGGTTGGCGAGCGCCAGCAGGGCGGCGCCGGCAGCACGTGTAGTGTAGCTATGTAGTGTCGGCGCACCTGTATACAGCGAAGGCGCAGTTGGCCAGGTTGGCGAGCGCCAGCAGGGCGGCGCCGGCAGCACGTGTAGTGTAGCTATGTAGTGTCGGCGCACCTGTATACAGCGAAGGCGCAGTTGGCCAGGTTGGCGAGCGCCAGCAGGGCGGCGCCGGCAGCACGTGTAGTGTAGCTATGTAGTGTCGGCGCACCTGTATACAGCGAAGGCGCAGTTGGCCAGGTTGGCGAGCGCCAGCAGGGCGGCGCCGGCAGCACGTGTAGTGTAGCTATGTAGTGTCGGCGCACCTGTATACAGCGAAGGCGCAGTTGGCCAGGTTGGCGAGCGCCAGCAGGGCGGCGCCGGCAGCACGTGTAGTGTAGCTATGTAGTGTCGGCGCACCTGTATACAGCGAAGGCGCAGTTGGCCAGGTTGGCGAGCGCCAGCAGGGCGGCGCCGGCAGCACGTGTAGTGTAGCTATGTAGTGTCGGCGCACCTGTATACAGCGAAGGCGCAGTTGGCCAGGTTGGCGAGCGCCAGCAGGGCGGCGCCGGCAGCACGTGTAGTGTAGCTATGTAGTGTCGGCGCACCTGTATACAGCGAAGGCGCAGTTGGCCAGGTTGGCGAGCGCCAGCAGGGCGGCGCCGGCAGCACGTGTAGTGTAGCTATGTAGTGTCGGCGCACCTGTATACAGCGAAGGCGCAGTTGGCCAGGTTGGCGAGCGCCAGCAGGGCGGCGCCGGCAGCACGTGTAGTGTAGCTATGTAGTGTCGGCGCACCTGTATACAGCGAAGGCGCAGTTGGCCAGGTTGGCGAGCGCCAGCAGGGCGGCGCCGGCAGCACGTGTAGTGTAGCTATGTAGTGTCGGCGCACCTGTATACAGCGAAGGCGCAGTTGGCCAGGTTGGCGAGCGCCAGCAGGGCGGCGCCGGCAGCACGTGTAGTGTAGCTATGTAGTGTCGGCGCACCTGTATACAGCGAAGGCGCAGTTGGCCAGGTTGGCGAGCGCCAGCAGGGCGGCGCCGGCAGCACGTGTAGTGTAGCTATGTAGTGTCGGCGCACCTGTATACAGCGAAGGCGCAGTTGGCCAGGTTGGCGAGCGCCAGCAGGGCGGCGCCGGCAGCACGTGTAGTGTAGCTATGTAGTGTCGGCGCACCTGTATACAGCGAAGGCGCAGTTGGCCAGGTTGGCGAGCGCCAGCAGGGCGGCGCCGGCAGCACGTGTAGTGTAGCTATGTAGTGTCGGCGCACCTGTATACAGCGAAGGCGCAGTTGGCCAGGTTGGCGAGCGCCAGCAGGGCGGCGCCGGCAGCACGTGTAGTGTAGCTATGTAGTGTCGGCGCACCTGTATACAGCGAAGGCGCAGTTGGCCAGGTTGGCGAGCGCCAGCAGGGCGGCGCCGGCAGCACGTGTAGTGTAGCTATGTAGTGTCGGCGCACCTGTATACAGCGAAGGCGCAGTTGGCCAGGTTGGCGAGCGCCAGCAGGGCGGCGCGCGCGCGCTGCGCGGGCAGCACGCCGCGCCAGCCTCGCCGCCGCACCGCGTCCACGCCGCGGCTCAGACCAGACCACTCTGTCAACCCGTACACTAATTACAGGCAATTGCAGCAGTCGCGCTCGGTACCACTAGGCTTATGAGGCAGCTATAGTATGTAAATACGTTCTAAGGGCAATTTCTCTTCCTCTTAGGGCGAGAATAACATTCACGTTTGACAGATCTTGTATAGAAAAACTGTTAAAAGTTAGCTGGCGATGGAAAAATAGGCCCTAATTGTAACAAAATGTTTATTCTCACCTAATTTAATGTTGCCGGCGTAGTATATCTTGAGCGTGAGCACGAAACAGGTCAGCATGTGTAATATAGTGAACAGCACAGAGAACGGCACGCTCGGGTACAAGATGCCGAACAGACCTGAAAACACAAGTTACGGCACAAATGGCATACATGTTAATGTCACAAATGGCACACATGTTAATGTCACAAATGGCACACATGTTAATGTCACAAATGGCATACATGTTAATGTCACAAATGGCACACATGTTAATGTCACAAATGGCACACATGTTACGGCACAAATGGCCCACATGTTATGGCATATATGGCACAGATGTTACGGCACAAATGGCACACATGTTACGGCACAAATGGCCCACATGTTATGGCATATATGGCACACATTTTACGGCACAAATGGCACACATGTTACGGCACAAATGGCCCACATGTTATGGCATATATGGCACACATGTTACGGCACAAATGGCACACATGTTATGGCATATATGGCACAAATGGCCCACATGTTATGGCATATATGGCACACATGTTACGGCACAAATGGCACACATGTTAATGTCACATTCGTGACATAAACTTGTTTTATATGTTTAAATTTTAATTTTCTCTTTACGTTATCCTTGTCTCATTGGGGTTGGCCAAATATAGGGTATTTTACTCTGTATAAGATAAAATCTAAAAGTATATTATTGAGATAGACACGATTGGCGTAGCGGTTGAGCGATCGACTTCTGCGCCACGTGTTGTTGATCCCCACACGGAGCAAATATTTGTATGATCTACAGGTAGTTGTTCCGGGTCTGGGCGTTTGTGTATGTGAGAATTTGTGTTTGTAAACGCACCTACGATACAGGAGAAAATCCTAGTGTGGGGCAACGTTTTTTTTTTAAAAAAAAAAAGATAACAGTCAAAAAGCGGTCGGAAAATGTTAGTTTTAGTTCGTAAAATAACAAACGCAATTTTAAAAATAACTATCAGTTTTTTTTATCTGTTTTAGAACACTATGAAATAGGTAGTACACCATGATATTACGTCATACGGCTGTGTAAACTAAACGAAAAAGTGTCAACTGATCAGTGTTTGAAGGCTTTGTACTTTTATTATTTTCGTAACCAACGTAATTTTTATTGAAATAATACCATGGAAGACAGTTTCGCAAAGGGAGACAACGCAAATTTACCAAGAATAAATTTGTTTACACAACCAACTAACGTCATAACCACAGAGCAATATGGCGTACAATGCGTCCAGCGTTTTCATCAAAATAAGCGCGAAATTTTAAAATGCATATTTTAACGATGGAATAAATATTTTGTTTTTTTTTGTGGTTTATTAGCACTATAGAATCAAATTGAGTCACTATTTAAAAATGAATGTAATACCCTATTGTTGTTTATTTATTTCTTTACACTAGCAACACACAAGGTTACTAAACCTGTAGCAATAAGTATCATGGTAGGATTTGACGTTTATCTATTTCAATGAGGTAATAAATTTGTACGAACGTCTACACAAGAAATCGACGAATCAAACTAGATACCTATAACGAATCGACCGAGTTGTCTCAAGAATTAGATTTTTTTAGTTACAGATTCTTTGTTTTCAGTGTTTTTTTGTTGTTGGGTAGGTATGTCGCACTTGTTTCTGAGTGTGAGGAGGCTGATGAAACGCCACTTCACCTTCTTGAGGAATCCGGATCGCTAATACAGAAACGTAGGAAAACGCACCTTAAGCCAGGATGAAATAAAGGAAACTCACCACAAGAAAATCCTGCAGCTCATAGTAGCTGCAGGATTCAGCGGTGAACTCTCACTCAACCAGTGACGATCACAAAAGACCGAATGCGGTCGCTGTGACACTATAGCCGCAAGCAAATAATAAAAAAAACGGAAATAAAATTCGCCATTACAGTGACAGGCTGGAGTATTTTGACACCTGTCAAATCTGACGTTATATTACGTCAGTTGTAGTAAACATTTGGCACATTTATGGCACAAGACTGAATATGTTGAGACACTGTCACTCACCCAAGGTCATGATGATGGCCAGGATGATGAAAGTGGTGTGCGCGCTGGGGATGATGTCGGAGTGCCGGTTCTGGTACAATTTGATCATCACCAACACAGCTATCACGTACATGAACGACGAGTCTGGAGCGAAAACAGCTTGTTATCACACTACATAGAAACGCTCCGATTTCAATGCATATCCCGAAGAAACCTCTAATCTTACTGATATTATAAACGTAACATTTGTGAGGATGTATGGATGTTTGTTACTCAATCACGTCAGAATAGCTGAACGGATCTGAATGAAATTTGGGACAGACATAGATTATAGTCTGGAATAGAATATAGGTTACTTTTTATCCGGGTCGGATCCAATTCTTATGTGTGGACTTAAGAATTGGATGCAGACGAAGTTGCGGACAGATGCTACTATAATATAACCTGGGTCATTAGCTTGTGATTCTAAGTGCGACTGCAACGCTATAAGTCCTGTAATTGATTCCCAGGTCAAGCAAATTTTCATAGGACTTTTCTATTAAATTCTCAGCAGCAGCCCGGAGTTTGGATTGGGATCGAGGGGGCAAAATAAACATACCGAACTGGAAGTTCATCTTGTTGGGGCACAGGTGGTAGCAGCCGGACAGTAGACCCTCCATCACCAGGCCGAGGCCCATGGAGTACAGGAGGCCGTAGTGCTGCGGGACGCCCATGTCCTGACATAAAAATGTCAACATCCATTACTTTCTATAGCATAATAATATGTGACTATTGATAGGGCTCTTTTAAGAAATTATAGATTATTGTAGACAAAACAGCTTACGGATTCTATAGCGTCAAACTCACATTAATAATCCCGACCTTTCGGACCCTTTACAGCGTCCATGGTCACGGACAGACTGAGGTGTTGTGCGTCTCGATGTCGTATTTATTGACAGCTCCCCTCCACTTACCCTCCCACTTTAGTCATTACTCATCCGATTTACATAAAATGAGCTCACCGTATCATTCGGTCTTGCAGTTTTTGGCTTGGATTTAGATTGAATCGCATCTATAATAGGATTCCAAGCAGGTGGTATGACCCAGCCATCCTCTCTATTGAAATTTAGGTGCTTCTTAATTTCAATCGCCTCGCGAATGATCCTGGGCAGGAATCGGTCTTCCTTTGCAAGGACTTGTGGTTTGTCAAATCTGATATAATGCTGGGCCTTGTCTAGTGTGTGTTCACAAACTGCAGACTTTTTGAAACGGCGGTGCTTGACATCAGCAATGTGCTCTCTCACACGGGTCCCTATACTTCTTTTTGTTCGTCCTATATATGAGAGACCGCAATCACAGTCAAGCTTGTATACACCTGCGTCTTGTAGAGGTAAGTGACACTTGACAGGCGGCAAGAACTGACTGATCTTTTTAAGCGGCTTGAAGTAAGTCTTTATTGAAGCACGCTTTAAGATGTAGCCAATATTGTCGGTGACTCCTCGAACATACGGTGGTACGGTAGGTAAGCGCTCGACTGTGGCACGTTTCTCACATCTTCTGTGACTGGAGGTAAACTAACATCCCTTTTCTTCGCGTGATCTCGATGACCGCTGTCACGCATATCTACGTATATTTTACAAACTATAACAATCTTCTGAATTCTCCAGAAAAACTATCTCACTCTTATTACACCTTTTTTATCGACTGTTTTTTGTCTTTTTTTTTATACCACTATGGTGGTAAACGAGCATACGACCCGTCTGATGGTAAGCGGTTACCGTAGCCCATGGACGCTTGCAATACCAGGGGTATCTCTCGCGCGTTGGCTACTCTGTAAATTAAGGAGGAATAGTTGGGCTGGCAGCATAGGAGATATTCTGGCATGCATGACAGCGGCGGTAACAAAACACCACCGGTCCCCTCCACTGCCAACACAACGCTTCCTGGCGAAGCTCTGGGGACCTTGCTCACCATTAGGAACACAACATAGCTCGGAGCTATGTTATTTGGCTACGATTTTCTGAAGGTGGCCGTACTTCCCTACTAGTCGGGCAGCTTCAATTGTGAGTGGAATTATTCGATTCCACTAGGCCCTACCTCTCTCTTTGTCTTTTTCTTTTACTTCACTTACCCTATCTCTATCTCTGTCTCACCTGCGGCTGGCCCCGGCTCCTCCGCTGTCGGTATCGCACCTGTCCCATGAACACGAGCCCCAGCACCACGTAGCCCACGTTGGAGTACACGTGGTTAAAGTCGGACAGAAAGCCCAGCGGGTGCGCGCACAAGAAGTTGTAGTAGCACAGGTCTTGATTACCTGTCTGGAATACCATCTGAAGACAAAACATAATTTAAGCTCACCTGACGCCAAATTAAAGTCCATGTTACTATGGAGATGGTCGTGACAGAAAATCGTAATAACACTGCCCCACCTAGGAATAGAACCGAACAGAATAGATTTTTATGGGATAGGAGGGCAAGCGAGCAGACGGATCGCCTGATGGTAAGCGATTACCGCCGCCCATGGACACCCGCAACACCAGAGGAGTCGAAACACAACGTAAGCGTTGTTTAACGCCGGTTTTCTGTAAGGCCGTGGTATCACTCATTATAATACATATTATATATACCCAATAACTATCGTGGCAGATTACTGTTTCATAACAAATGGAATTGTATTGTCTACACATTCGTTGTTGTATGAAACGTTATTATTACTATTGTATAAATAGACTGGGATATAGATGATAGATATGTTGATTTTAGTAAAGGAAAAATTCAATCGCGGGCAGGATTCGAACCTGCGTCTCTCCTGGTTGGATACACCAGACACTCTGACCTCTAAGCCAACGCGAAAATAACTTTATAATCCTAGCATGGAAAATGCAAAAAAATCACAAAAGGATAGTTATGTTATGTTGATGTTTATGATAACACAACTGACATGTTGGTACGTGAACAGCAGCTGTACGACGGGCAGCGCGTACACGACGGCCACCGTCAGCGCGCCCCAGAAGTATCTGCAAACAACAACACACCATAAATAATACTCACTCGATATGTCGAAGTTGAATTTATTTTATTCTTTTAACACCCATATATTATAATTTTATTTGAAACTAGATCGAAAAATAGGATACCTGTTTTTTTTATTTTCCTGATATTCATTCCGAGATTCTAAGATTCGAAGACTTCACTCTACACTAGCGCCACTAGCGGCGAATTCACATGCGGTAGCCCTCATTAAAATAGTGAAGAAGTATCGCTATTACATTGCAGTGTATAAAGATTAATACAAAGCTGCGCTGTACCGGTGTACAACATAGGCAAAATTGAAAAAAAAAAAATTTTAATTCGTGATAGTCTTACGCTTGACCGCCAGTTCGCCTGATGTTAAGCGATACTGCGATCTACGATGGAGCGCGCTTGCCTAAAAGAAACCGATTCACTCGTGATTTAAAGACACCCAGATTATATATATATCAGGGAAGACCCACTCGGGAAGTGCATTGCATATTTCAGCAGTACGCATGATGAAAGTGGACTTAAAGCGATTCGTTCGGGTTTTTGGAATGTCCACCATGAATCGATGACGCTTTTTCGTGCTTCTGGTCGTCCGATAGTGCAAAGGGCTAGGGGGATAAGATCGTGGAGATCTGATACACACTCTCCGAAATGTATCCGATAAATAACGTAACGAAGTGTCGGGCGGAGGTTCGCCGTGGTACACGTGTGACGTCACTGTGCAGGTGTGCACTGTTACCTGTCGGATCTCCTGGCGAAGGTGTCGGGCGGCGCCCGCGTCAGCTTGTGCACCGTCAGCGGGTGCGAGCACAGCTCGTCTGATCCAATAAAAAAATTACACTTCATTATTTTATTATTAACCTTTTGAGCGCCACAGTCATGTATAGACGATAAATCAAAATGTGGCCAGCACGCCGCGGCCACGACTCGGAGACAGATGGGACATTCGGAAGCTTGGCGCTGAGGGTACGCTTTTTCTGTTTCGACGTGGCGATCAAACAGTTAAACCCATTGCAAACAGTAGGATTGTATATATTATAACCGTAGGCGTGGTAAAACAATATGACACAAAATGAAAATGCACATTTTCTAGGAATAAACCTGTGAAAATCACGTATTAAATAAATTCATGCAGTTATTTTTGCACGATGTGCATACAAAGCGATTGAGTCGGCAAACGAGCTGACGAGCCACCTGGTGGTAAGTAGTCTTCATCGCCAATGGACACCTGCAACACCAGAGGAGTTGCTGATACGTTACTTTAAGAGCCCCTACGGACTGCAGACTGCCAGAGCCGCAACTACCGAGGGGAACTGGCTCTTACGCACAAAAGTCGAAACACACACCAAGGTGCTTTACGACAGACTCCGACGTAAGGGTGATCGCCAGCCAGTCAGACCCCAAGAGATCCTACCTACATCTAGCCTAGTGTGAGTCAGAAGCATGTACTATATACACTGCGCTCACCGTCAGCGTCCTGGTCGCTGTCGGCTAGTATCTTGTCGGCCTCGGTGGCGGTGGTCTCTCCCGACGTGGACGGTTGTGCTACCGGATCTTCTACCATCGTCACAGAACCTGGACATGACGGACAATAAGGAGAAAACGTTACAATACATCTTGATATAAATTATTAGACCAGGGCTCTAATTATAGCTGACTTTATAGTGGTCTTCCAAATAAATTCTGTTTTGATTTAAGGGTCGCGCGGAGCTTGAATTGCCCACAAAAACGTAATACCGAAATAAATCGTAATCCAGACAATATTCTATCAAATTGTGTCATTATTCGAATATTTAAAATTTTAGATACGTACCCTCTTCTTTCGCTATAAATATAAACTATTGTTTCATTGTGCCATTTCAATCTACTTAATACAAGTTCATAACACATTAACATAAATACGTACTGCGCTAAAATAACAACTTTTATATTATTATTATTCGCACAGACACACACACACACACAGTACAGTTTTTAATTTTAAGTCGCTAAGCGTGCACCGCTGCGTTGTAGCGATCGGATTCCATGGCTAATAATACGGTTATGGTGTCCATCGCTCGGATACCGCCGCGATCGTCCCGCATGCTACCTTTCGCCGCGCACTATGTTCGCTTCGCCGTCAAGTTCTTGTTATTTGTATTTTATGTAATTATTAATTATGTTTATTTATTTCTTTATTTTATTTTATTTTCTTCCTTCTCTATTTTATTATCTGGTTTTGCGTCGGTGATCCACTCCGGGTCTGGTTGAAAACCAGCGCCAGGCAATCTGTCTGGCACATGCTGAACCAGATCCCTTTCAGCGCAACCGTGAGGCAGTACTTTTTTTTTATTTTATTTTTTTCTTATTTATATTTTTTTTTTGTTTTGTTTCTGTTTTTTCTTATAGTAAGTTTTTCTTTGTACTTGTCTCGCTTGTAGCTGAATAAATGTTTCTTTCTTTCTTTCTAATATGGATACCGTTAATTCCTACGGTACTATTTCGTCTACTATTACTTCACTGGAAATAATAAATTGGAAAATCGTTCCAAACTTGGTAATTTTATAAAAAATTGCATTTGCTTACATTTATTTCCAGTGAAGTATTTTAGACAAAATGGTAACGTAGGAACCTAGATTAACAGTGTCGGAATCCAAATAATGACAGAATTTGATTAAATTGTGTTTGAATTACGATTTATTTCGGTATTACTGTTACGTCGAATAACTAGGACGACGGAGATGGGTCACGGAGATTCTTGATTAGTCGATGAAGCAGGTAGAAAACAAACAAGAGGAATACGCTAGAATGCTGCACCCGCAACAAAAATAAAAACAAACAAAAAAAATAGTTTGAGACCGGGCTCCAGGTCAACATTAACAATGGCGATTGTAAACATCTATTGTTCGCAAGTTGAATAAAGGATGTAAACATCTCGATAAATCTCAAGAATGCGACCCGCCTGCATTCTTGAGATTTATTGAGATTTTTCGAATCCAGAATCTTCGTGGCTCATCTAAATAATGGTCGACAGCGCCGGCCAGGGCAGTTCAGTTTTGGACACATCGAAGTGAAGATCGAAGTGAAGTACCAAGTGATTATCAGTGCGACGTTAAGTGTGACAAATGCTAGTATAGTGACCGTTCGTGTAATTTCTGTGTGTGTTTGTGTAGTGAATAAAGTGACTACTTATTTCGGTGAAATTAGTGATTTTAATTTATCCCGAACCCCAGCTCGCAACATTACGTTTGTAAGAGAAATTCGGTCCGCCGGACTCTTAAGCCAGTATACCATTAAGTGTGCGATAATTTATGTTCAGCTGTCCTGACATCCTATTGTGTTATGAATTATATTGTCATTCATTTTAGTTCCCCTGTACAACCATCGGGTCCCATCAGGGAGTGAGGCGCTTTTTAGCTTCCTATTATAGAGGGTAGAATAGAGGAGAATCGACTCTGATGGGGGACAAGTCGAAAGTGTTCAGCTGTAAGCAGTAAATAATAGTTCGGAAACCCTCCAAAATGGCGCTACGTAAATTGTAATACTTTTTGCCTTTAAATAATACGTTTAGTGTTTTTTTATTGTTATAAAACTTTTTAAGATACTTGAACAATAATGGGCAAAGTTTGCGTGGTACAAAGTTGTCTAAGTCGGCGTAAATTTACATTGTGGTTAGTGGCGCCACCCTCATTTAACGGACACTTTTCATTCACAAAGTCGGTTCCCGGTCGGTTCTTTAATTGTCTGAAACCTGGCATGTCTGGGGCCATTGTGTGGCCACTGTCTGCGCGAGTGAGTCGACAGTTACCAGTACAGCTGCAGGCGCAGGCGCAGGCGCAGGCGCAGGCTCGCAGCGCCAGCAGCACGAGCAGCGCCACGAGCGCGGCGGCCGCCAGCGTCACCAGCGCGCCCACCACGTACTCGCGGTACGATATGGTCGCCACCACGCGGAACCTATATAATATATGGAGACCACATACTAAGGCTTTCAAACCAATTCGGCGTCGAACCATGGGTCCATCACCCAACTTCTACATCTCAATAGGGTAGTTGACTGCTTATATTTGATGACATTTTAAAAAGATTACCATAAAATCGGTCGCTTTATTAATTTATCACCAAAAACCAAATTACAATCGGTTCATAATTCTGAATGTTATAAATATTCTAATTTTATGCACTATACGTTCATGTGACATCAAATTATGTTCCGTGAATCCTACAGTCTGTTTGATACATAGCTTGATACGCGTGACAGATGTCAGTGTCATTTCAAATAAACGATTATCGTACGATATCCTAATATTATAAACGCGAAAGTTTGTGTATTTGTTCTCTTTCACGCCAGAACGGCTGAACGGATCAGGATAAAATTTGGCACACAGATAGATCATAGCCTGGAATAATACATAGACTACTTTTTATCCAGGTAGGACCCAATCCTGAAGTCCACGCAGACAAAATCACGGAAATAAATCTATCATCGTTTAAATAAAATTGGTTTTATTTTGACTTAAAACATGAAATAAAATGAGAAGAATATTAGAACATACAACGGTAGGTATACTAATAAAGTGTTTGGTTTATAAAGCGTCAGAAGTCGTCTGTCTAAAACCAATTATTCGATCCACGATATTTTCATGATCGATTTACCACAGTCGGACGATAGATGACATTCTTTTTTGTCAATAAAGTATGAGGTTATCTTGCGTACATTTTGACTGTCAAAAATATGGAACTTCATGACAGCGTGACAGCTGTCGCGCGTATCAAGATACAATATTTAGCAAACTATAGTAGAGCCTGCTTCCCTTGCCGAGGGCAGTGAGTGAGTGGGGCTGCTGGCCATTCAGCACTGACCTGAAGCTCTTCACTCTGTTGTTGATCCAGAGCGACTTGGCAGCGTCGCTGGCGCCGGTGCAGTCGTCGTCACTCTCTTTCACTATAAACACTATGTAGAAACCAGACGGGAACATGGATTGCTGGAAACAAAAACTTATTATATTACAAAGCTACACTTTATGGCGAAGGGTTAGATAATTTCATACAATCTTGGACCCAGTTGTAAAAAGATTTTTTTTATGAGATAAGGGGCAAACGATTAGACGGATCGCTCGATGGCCCGCCCATGGACACCCGCAAAACCATAGGAATCACTAGTGCGTTGTTTTTAAAAGGGGATTGGGCCTCCGGTATCCTCACTCACTCGGCGAAACACAACGTAAGCGTTGTTTAACGCCGGTTTTCTGTGAGGCCGTGGTATCACTCCGGTCGAGCCGGCCCATTCGTGCCGAAGCATGGCTCTCCCATGGTAAATTGTTTTTTTTTTCAATTCTACGAAACAAAACATGAATTGTGTTCAATTATTTTACTGTATTAATAACATTAATTATTTGTACTTGCATAATGTCGGAAACTCTTTTTCTACGTGGGAGAGTCATGCTTCGGCACGATTGGGCCGGCTCGACCGGAGTGATACCACGGCTTCACAGAAAACCGGCGTCAAACAAAGCTTATGTTGTGTTTCGCCGACTGAGTGAGGTTACCGGAGGCCCAATCCTCTTTTAAAAGGTCGGCAACGCACTTGTGACTCCTCTGGTGTTGCGGGTGTCGGTATCGGTCCATGGGCGGCGGTAATCGCTTACCATCAGGTGATCCGTCTGCTCATTTGCCCTCCTATCACATAAAAAAAGAAAAAAACTCCTAGACAATTTTCGTCCCATAAAAAATGTTGTCGTAAGGCAGTCTCCACTATTCGTTTCTGTTCCACGAAGGTTAGGTATATTAGGTCATCTATTGATTTCTGAGACATACGCGAATATTCGACATATTAAAACAAAACCAGCTCACGGATTCCATCGCGTCAAACTCACATTAATAATCCCTTTTCCGATCACTGTTTATAAGAGATCTAGTCACAGTGAGGTTATGTAGCAATAGCAACCTATAAGTAACTAGATCATAAGTAACACACCATCACAACTACATAAGGTTGGGTTAGAGGCAGTGGGCATGTATTTATTTACTTTCTTTTGCTTTTCCCTTTCAGTTTGCTGTCGATACGTTAAGAAGAAGACAAGGTGTTGTTACCGTGAGCGTGATGCCTCCCTTGCTCATCATGGTCAGATGGTACCCCTTGTACAACGCCTCCTGTTCGCTGTCGAATACTGGACACTGCAACAATCACCTCATCAGCATCACCAGCACATCAAGTTAGGGGCCGTTCAAGTATTACGTAAGCACTATAGGAGGGCGGGGGGTCTTTGCTTTGCTTATTTGGGGGTGGAGGGGTCAAGATGGTGATTATGTTGGCAGTAGTTATTTACTTTTTTACACATATAGCAACCCACACATTGTCTATGTTTGAAAATATAACACATTTTCGGGGATTCCCACGGTACTCGCTTAGAACTGAGTAGGGTAATTACCGCGCGGTATTCACTTGTACTCTATCCTAAATCTATTTTTATTTCTAGAATTATAACTGCTGGTCATGAATCAATAAAAAAACAGAATAGCTACTTACATTAAAAGAAAAATGCACATAACAATGTTTACGTAAGCATTGGTAAGAGCTTTGCTTACTTTTGCTGACAAGTGGGGTGGGGGAGTAAATAATTGTAATAAAGCTGGATAAAATTTGGCACACAGAGAAATTATAGCCACAAAGGCTATTTTATTTTTATCCAGGTCGGACCCAATCTTGAAGTCCACGCAAAGTCGTGGGCAGAAGCTAGTACCGATATTTATGTTAACACTTATTAACATTGTGGAGTGCAATAAACGTATTAAGTTTTGAGTTGGCATTTTTGGTACAATTTATATTTTGATGGGATAAATATGACAGCAGATTAGTTAGTATATTGACACTCACCGAGTTGTTTTGTATGGAGACGGTGGCGCACACGTCGTCCTCAGAGTCTATCATTAGGATCACGCTCTTCGGGATCGTGTAGTTGAACCTGACACAACACACCTAATATCAGTAATGCCCAAAGTGCTCTAAATTGACCTCAGGGTTCGACGATAACATGTAAGGGGTCTATGCCAGCGGAAAAAAATGGGGGTCTCATTTAAGCAGGTTGTAACTTTAATGTTGGCTTCCCATGAATGGAATCCTTACTAATATTATAAACGTGAAAGTTTGTGAGTATGGATGTTTGTTACTCTTTCACGCCGGAACGGCTGAACGTATCTGGATAAAACTGGCACACAGATAGATTATCTTATACACATAGGCTACTTTTTTACCAGGTCGGACCCAATCCTGCTAGTAATCCATATTTATACACAGATAACATTAAGCTATTTACTTACATAATACTTTCTTATAAAACTTAAAAATAAACACAAAAAAAAAACTTTTCTTAAAAGAAAATAATAAAACTTTGGGGATCTCTGCCTTATATCACATTATCTCGCTCGTTCTTTTAATTAGCTCATGAACGGATGCTGTCTGTCAGTTTTTTACATAATATATTGAAGAAAACTTACACATCAAAATGTATAATTTAAAACTGTAATTTTTTTAAGGAGTTTTTATGTACCGTGGCGACCAAAAGCAATTTCACAATGCAATAGCTTGACGTTTAGTTTGACTTACGACCTTCTATTCATTGTCGTTAACAAGTGACACGCACTGGCTGTATCGAGCTCGCTGGTTCTGTTCATAGCAATGTAATCCTTAGCGTGCTTATGGAGTTTTGAGTGTTTCCTGTACTTTTATTAAAAGCAAATTTTGTAGTGGGGAAATTGGATTAGACTTTTCAAAAGAATCCATTTAAATCGTCTAATTGAAATTATTTTGCCTTTGACGTCTATAACTTAGTATCTCACCGTGGTCCCTTCTCAACATGCTCCTGGTCCCCGGTGATGTTCCACGGGTGCTGGTCGAAAGAGAAGAAGAAGTACTTCGGAGTGCTCGGCGTCACGTTCAGCTGTATCTCCTGTCATCATATCAAAGAGATGACGAGAGACGCACAAATAGTCTTTAGTGAGTCTGCTGTTGATTTCATGATTTATAGACATTTTATCTCACGAAAACATAAACATGGATTAGGTAGAGATGTACCAATGTATGTACCAACCTTAACATACCCACAATTAGCTGGTATGTTTAGGTCCCGTGTAATAGGGGGTGAGCCTTTAGGTACTACTGACCTGGGATTTAAAAGAGACCATAATTCTCCGAGTTTGTTTCGGCGTTTCTTCTCAGAGGTCGCAGAATAGAAAATTGCGGCACCATCTAGTTTAAAAATTGAAATATTGACTTGCAAAAGTGTAGGTAGTTATATATTATATAGAATAGTAAGATCTATTTACAGAAATACACTTTACACTTTACGTGGGAGAGCCATGCTTCGACACGAATGGGGCCGGCTTGACTGGAGTGATACCACGGCCTCACAGAAAACCGACGTTAAATAACGCTTACGTTGTGTTTCGCCGAGTGAGTGAGGTTACCGGAGGCCCAATCCCCTTTTAAAAGGTCGGCAACGCACTCGTGACTCCTCTGGTGTTGCGGGTGTCCATGGGCGGCGGTAATCGCTTACCATCAGGCGATCCGTCTGCTCATTTGCCCTCCTATCCCATAAAAATAATATATATATATATAACTTTATATGTTTTTTATAATTTTATTGCCATAAACCGGACACAAATCGAAACTCCGAGTTGTTTTGCTTCTGAGCATTTCTAGAGATAACACTGCTTGACCTAGGAATTGAACTCTCATATCTCTAGCATAGCAGTCGCGGTTACGACCACTTCATATAACAACTGTCTACTAAGTACGGAACGATCTCATACAATTGGATCGATCGATCTCATCTTGAGAATGGTCATCCATCCAGTGATTGACCGCGGCAAGTGCAGCTTAACATCTATTGACCAGCGTGGTTGTTACTTATCCACGAGCCTCTCTCAGGTTCATATTATTGAGTACATTGTATGATATGTTGTAGTTCACATGTGCATGCAATTATCTACCTTATTTACGTCGACATAGAAGTCGGTGACTCTCCGCAGCTTGATGTTGACCGACACGTTGCTTGGGTTGGAAGTCGTGATGTGTATCATCGGACGATTCTCTGTCTTTATGTCTGTAACAAAATATATAAATTGTTAACAAAATCCTGTCCGACCCGTTAGGTATCGAGATTCGGTTCTAATTATATGAATACTCATTTGCACTTTACAAGAAAAAATAAATAAAGATAGATTGCACCGGCATTTCCTATAGGACGACCTCCGAGAACAAACACCAAACTCAGAGAATGGTTTCTTTTGAAGTCCAGACATAGTACTTAGTAGCAAATATGTGAGTTCCAATGTAAAACAATGTCTGAAATGTGGCAGTAACACAAGTTAATCTGACCTGGTCCGGCGTCGTGCGGGCACAGCGTGCGCGCCATGTCAGTGAACAGCAGCGCGCCGCCCGCCGTCTGCACCAGCAGCGGCAGCTCCCACGACGACACGCCTGCCCGACAACACCACTACGCATTACTTGCGGTACACACCTTAGGGAACGTGCATACTATAGTGCGTCCTCCTATTGCAACGCCGCGTACGTTGCCAGCTCGCTTCCTGACATAAACTGTGACGGAACGGCAACGTTGCTCGCTTAACCGCTCGCGCACTGTTGCCAGTCGTGAGTCACGTACGCCCCACCGCGAACGACGCACGCGCGCCGTGTCTCTACTGCGCTCTCGCGCCCCGCGTGTCGTCTCTACTGCGCTCTCGCGCCCCGCGTGTCGTCTCTACTGCGCTCTCGCGCCCCGCGTGTCGTCTCTACTGCGCTCTCGCGCCCCGCGTGTCGTCTCTACTGCGCTCTCGCGCCCCGCGTGTCGTCTCTACTGCGCTCTCGCGCCCCGCGTGTCGTCTCTACTGCGCTCTCGCGCCCCGCGTGTCGTCTCTACTGCGCTCTCGCGCCCCGCGTGTCGTCTCTACTGCGCTCTCGCGCCCCGCGTGTCGTCTCTACTGCGCTCTCGCGCCCCGCGTGTCGTCTCTACTGCGCTCTCGCGCCCCGCGTGTCGTCTCTACTGCGCTCTCGCGCCCCGCGTGTCGTCTCTACTGCGCTCTCGCGCCCCGCGTGTCGTCTCTACTGCGCTCTCGCGCCCCGCGTGTCGTCTCTACTGCGCTCTCGCGCCCCGCGTGTCGTCTCTAATTGTAGCGTCATAAGTTCTATGCCGGTTATTATTATTGTTCACTATTGTTTTGTTTTACTGCCAATTATACACACATACCGTTTCTACTCAGTGATTCTCATTTGGCTAAAACCCCTCCCTACAATACCCATATTCCGGGACCCATTTTTCAAAATAAATCCCCCTTGGTGACCACCCTTAGTATATTTTTTTTATACCACTAAGGTGGCAAACGGCTATACAACCCGACGGAGACATTCTGCCATGCGTGACAGCGGCGGTAAGAAAACACCACCGGTTCCCCCCCACTCTGAGCTCTGGCGACCTTGCTCACCGTTAGGAATACAACATAGCACGGACCTATGTTATTTGGCTATGATTTTCTGCAACGTGGAGGTACTTCCCCACTCGGGGAGCCTCGTAGAGGTACTACTACGAGGTATGATGTTAAAATTTTTTTTTTGGCAACAGATTAGCTTATTTTTGCTTTTTTTAATAATGGTGCTTGCCGTACATGTCGCAAAGATTAGGTGCATACCTACAATTATAAGTGAAAAAAATAAAATGAAGCAGAACGAAAACTTATTGAATTGCGAACCATAATTTGAATATAGCTCAAAAAAGCGCTAGATTTACCAAATTTATCGACTACGTAACGCCGACACCAGCCCCTCTGTGACCAAGCGTGGTATTTTGAAGAAATTAATTAACTTTATGTATTCGCTTTTCAGTTACCCTTGCACTCTATCATCTCATCCTGTTTCAGAGTTACCTCACACTGTTATCTTACCCTGATGACACGTTCACTTTCGTAACTTACCCTTCTGCTGTGTAGCAGTCACAAAGATGGGGTTGTCAACATTGAGTGTGTCATTCGTTGACACATGCACACGAGTGGGGTAACCATCCCACTCCTCAGAGTCCTGCATAAGAGAGAATTTTTATACATTGTATTATAAAGAAGATGGCTCCCGTTCTAGGGAACAATTCCTGTTTCATGGGAAACTTAAAAACATAATTGATGGGGCACAACTAAATCTCCATGGAACACACACAAATATCTGTCTCGGGTGGGAATAGAGCCCGTGGCATAAAAGTAATTTTATCTTTCTTAAAAGTACAATACTGTTTATCAGATAGAAAGATGAAAGAAGTGAAAGCTGAAAGGTATACCATCATGCCCAGCCTGCACTTATCAAGACTTGATAGCTACAGAAATACTAGAGAAAATGGTGAATACTGAGTCAAGTTTAATTTGTTTGCTTATTCTTTTACATTCCTTTAGCCAGGTTGAGCTGGCCAATTCATGCCGAAGCATAGCTCTTCCACGTAAAATGCTTATCCCTTTCCATTTACTGTTGATATGTTAAGCAAAAGAAGTGTATAAGATTATGCTTTTCATTAAGTAACATACCTCAACAAACTCCATAACCTGTTCAGTGCTGTTATTGACAAACAAACTGATTCTTGTATCATATTTGTACCTGAAATGTAATATACTACAGGTATAGATTATTTAAACATACAAAATATCACCTATATTTAAACTAAAATGATAGAAAATGCAGATAGGCTTATTATACACCTCAGCTGAACCTTCAGGTAATACAGGTACAATATTATATTAGGAATTAATTAAATTGGATTTATGTACCTATATACAAGAATAGACAAGATTCACTCAAGATTGTAAAATCATGAAAAAAATATAAAAAGAAAAGAAAACTTAGAGAAGTTGGCTGAAGCCGTAGAGGATTAACTCGTTAATATAATTAATCTTATCTTTCGAAAAAAATTTGGAAAAGATTCAATAGAACTGAAAATAACGGAAATTTTGGATATTCCGGTGACAGCGTGTTGGAAAAATTATTATAGTATACATAGCATCAAAGCAGGCTGAGCGATCTGTCCTGCGTCCTGCGAGTATCTGCGCCACTGCGCCTCTACAAATGTAGGCGTGGTGTGAAGATGGCAGGGCTCCACGACGCGGCTGCGCGTCTACGACGACGACGGAGTGACAGTGACCAAACGTCACATTCAAATTTTTCATCTTTTAATAATTATTTTTAGTGTTTTTATATTTTTCATTGTTATAAGTGTATATATTTTTGAATTATATGTTAAGTTATACTGGCAGTGGTGTTGGCAGTACTAGTGATGCCGGAAGCAGTGCCAGTCAACCTTTGACCTCGCTGGATAATCTGGTAAGATGTCCCCATTGTTCCCAAACCCGTTTTTTTAAAGGTGAACGAGGTTTGAAAGTACATTGTGGAAAGGTTCATAAACACCATAATGTACCTTCTAACCTCACGACTGTCCCAATTTCACCAACATTAAACACTCCCGTTGATCAACCACTTTGGAAAACATTATCAAAATTGAAAAATTCAACTCCCGTTTTAAAAAGAGTTCCTCGCGGGGCGAGGCCATTGGTTGCACTGAGCCTATCGCGATGTGTCCGTCTCGCCACCCAGGAGAACTCGCCAAATACTTGGGAACAATTACTCACCTTTCCTTATAGGATTCTACATGTACAAAAAAATTTGGCAACTAAAAAATCCTTAACAACCCAAATTAAAGAAAACTGCAATAGTTCTACACCTTTTGACCCAAAATTACCGGCCCAAAGACAGTACAAAGGTTTACTACATCATGTGGAATCCAAATTAAGTGAAGGTGACATAAGTGGAGCTGCCAGGATAATTTTTAGTAGTGACGTGGTTGCACCTTACTCTCCAGCGACTCTTTCAGCTCTGGAGAGTAAACACCCGTCTCCAGTGGATGACCTCACTTTTCCTGATCCCCCTGACCCAGAAACAAATTCCTTAAAAATTACAGCTCGCCAATTGATCACAGCCGTCAGCTCCTTTCGAAATGGATCTGCTGGTGGCCTCGACGGCTTGACACCCCAGCACCTAAAGGATTTGACGGGTTCAAGCGCCGGGGAAGCTGGTGAGTTGCTTTTAAAGGAGCTTACGGCTCTGATTAATTTAATGCTCTCCGGCAATGTGAGCGAAGCCGTCATCGACGTCTTGTACGGGGCAAATTTATGTGCCCTGCGCAAGAAGGATGGCGGCATTCGTCCTATTGCCGTAGGGTGTACTTATCGGCGTACGGCAGCCAAAATTTGTTGTTCCTTTTACAGTGACATACTGAAACACAAATTCCAGCCCCTACAACTAGGATTTGGTTCCAAAGGGGGCTGTGAGGCAGCCGTACATGCCCTAGCAACTTTTTTAAACCATAAAAAAGATGAGGTCATCCTTAAGGTTGACATAAAGAATGCCTTCAATTCGGTAAATAGGGACGCTTTGTTGGCCGAAGTCAAAAAAGAAATACCCAAAATTTATAGTTTCCTTTGGCAATGCTATAGGCACCCCTCTAAATTACTATATAAGGACGATCTTTTGGAATCAGCCGTCGGATGTCAACAAGGTGACCCTCTGGGGCCAGTCATTTTTAGTTTGGCAATAAATCCCATTATCAAGGAACTAAATTCAAAATTTAACGTATGGTACTTAGATGACGGGACCCTAGGAGGTGATGCAGAAACAGTTTTGGAAGATTTTAAATTTTTAAAGCAGAAATTTAGTTCTATTGGCCTTGACCTCAATCCCACAAAATGTGAAATCTTTGTACCAGACACTGCTGACAGACAACTGACTTTACAGAAATTTAATGCATTTGCTCCTCACATCAAAGTTGTTGAAAAAACTTGTCTTCACCTATTAGGGTCCCCAATCTTTGATGAATCCTTTCCGATTTTTATCGAAGATAAAATACAAAATTTTAATGATATATCAGAAAGACTTTTCAAAATTAATACACATTCGGCTTTTACCATTATTAGATTTTGCTGTTTTGGGCCAAAATTTACTTACTTCCTTCGCTGTTCACATTTGTGGACACAACCACATCTTTTGGAAAAAGTTGATAATATTATACGAAATTTTATTTCTTCTATTTTAAATGTGGCTCTGGATGACCGAGCTTGGTTACAAGCCACGCTCCCCATTCGTTTGGGTGGCATCGGTATCCGCAAAATTTCTAGTATCAGTTTACCCGCGTTCATATCCTCAGTCCACAGTACCGAAAAATTAGCCAGAGATATCTTAGGACCTTCTCTGGTTGATTTGGAAGTACCGTTTCTGGCTGATGCTATGAACGTTTGGAGAATGGCTTGTCCCAGTACTGATTTTCCCCTGGTCCCATTTTCCCAAAGGCTTTGGGATGGGCCGCTTTGCAGTTTGACGCGGAAAGAACTACTCAATACGTCAGTCAATACTGCAGAGCGTGCTCGTCTGATGGCTGTGGGTGAATGGGAATCAGGTCTCTGGCTTCGAGCACTTCCTTCATCCAACACAGGGACTATGTTGGATGATACCACCTTTCGGCTAGCTACCTGTCTCCGTCTTGGCGCTCCGTGTGTTGCTCCGCATCGCTGTAACTGTGGCGAGGTTGTCGACAGCCTTGGATATCATGGCCTGTCGTGCTGCAGGAGTGCAGGCCGCATAGCGCGACATGCCAGCATTAACGACATTCTTCGTCGTGCTCTTGCCACCGCCGGCGTACCAGCTGTTTTAGAACCGAATGGCTTGGTGCGTGACGATGGGAAGAGACCAGATGGTATGTCCCTTTTACCTTGGAAAATGGGTAGGCCTTTGGTGTGGGACGCAACCTGTGTTGACACCCTTGCTCCATCCCATCTTCCAAGCTCAGCTGGCTGCGCTGGCGCTGCTGCTGCTGCTGCAGAGAATCTCAAACGGCGCAAGTATAGTAACCTGTCCGGTAACTATATTTTTGAGCCGTTTGGGGTCGAAACACTCGGGTCGTGGGGTCCGAGTGCTCGTCTCCTTTTCAAGGAAATTTCAAGGAGACTGGTCGACACTTCACGTGACCAGAGGGCCGGCTTGTTCCTAGGACAGCGCATAAGCATTGCCATTCAGCGTGGCAATGCTGCCAGTCTTCTGGGCACCTTCCCGGACGACAGCGATGCCGAGGAATACTTTGACGCTTAGTCACGCCTGTCTTTTAGATTTATATATATAGCTTTTTTTACGTTCATGTATTTTATGTAAATAGTGTATATAGTAAAATAATTTAATTTAATTTAGATAATAAAGTGTTAAAATATTAGGAATAATTCAATTGTATTTTATGTTTAATTTGTGTATTATTTTTTAAGTCCAAAACTAAAAATAAGATAAAAAGTGGGTGACTATGTATGTTTCATAGAAAACATTTAAAGACAACTTATAATAAATTATAATTGGTTCTTATAATATCTATTATAAGAGTAGTCGATCTTAATGCGAATTTCATCCGGCAACATTATCAGCCATGGGATTCCCCAGAACTAATGAAAGAACAATCGCAAAATTACAGAAAAATTACACTATAAAATTACAACTCCGCCCATATGGACTCTCTGACCCATTGTTAATCTGGGAAAACCTTATTAACCCTAACAATCCTAATTATGTGTCTCGATGTATTTATCCAAAACCCCATTTAATAATAATAAAAACAATTTTATCTCAATTTCAGGATGTAAACAAAAATATTTTTAAAATGTAGGTACTTACGTATCATAGATGAAGTTCCTTTTATTCCCGTCACTGATGCTCTGATTTGTAGAAAGCACTGTTGTGAATAATAGAGCACCGATGATTATTCTGAATATCATTTTAGTTTAGTGAAATTTTGTAAAATCATGAAAGAAAACACGAAGATCAACATCAACGCCAACCACAAAATGAAATAGAAGAAGTATGGCCTGGCCAAGTGTCATTACTGTCAATGCCTGCCACTGTCATTGTCATTGTTTTTTTGTTATAATAATTTTAGATCAAAGGCTTTTTGTATAGATGTCGTGGTCGTGGGGCATATCCATAAAACAAAAGTGAAACTACTTAAATTTTGCAAGTCACTCAAAAAATTTGCGCAACCAAGAAGCATCCAGGATAAGTAGGTATAAGGTTCTTGAGCGCAAAGTAAAAAAACCTTGGGATTCAGGTTTCCTATTTATTAGTATACTCTTTGGATTCAGGCAAAGAGTATAGTAATAAATATGAAAGATTCAGGGTTTAATCGAAACGTTCGAAACCTTCAAACTTGAACATGAACAAGAAGTAAGAACCGGAAAAACTGTCTATGGGTTGATGTCGAGAAGGGAGAACGCACCAATGATAAATAAATTGAAAATGGCGTCGTTTAGCCGACCAAACGAATCAAAGAATATATTTTTCAATTAATTCAATTTAGCAATTCGACATTATACAACAAAACCTTGAAAACAAATATTTTTTTACTTTTTTGCGTGTGTTTATGCCTTGCTAAACGAGTGAGGAAGCTGTAAATATAAGTGAAACCAGAAATGGTGCTTTATGTTTTGTCACAGTGATAACATTAGTGTTTACATGATTTCGGCGCGGGGCAAATTGGTAAAATGTTACCGACAGTGGATGAGACGCGAGGGTACGACTTCCAAGACCCTGAGAATGTGGATAAGTGGCGGGGTGTGTTATTAAATCCTATTCGAAAGGTGAGCACGACGATGTTTGGGTACATGACTTATTCTTTCTGAAATATACACGAAATTCTCAATAAATGTCCCTGTAAAGTTTGTGAAACTCCTGGAATCTCCTCAGTGATTAGTTCCCTAAAGTTTTGAAGCTTAGAGTGAGGCCCACATGTTAGTAAACTTTGATTTTAGTGATAGTATTGAGAGTGGCTCTGTTCAAGGTTTCTGATAGCTTATCAAACAGAATCAGTAGTAATTATGATTGTAAATGATCGCACTGTCATCGCGACTTCGTTTGGTTACGCGGAATCGAATTTGAGAAATTTGGTTAGATGTATTTCAAAACTTTATTCTTTGATACAATACAATAATAAAATAACCTTGGTAATTTTTTAGGAATTAATTATTTTTTCTGTAATATTACGACACTGTCTTAAATTGTTTATACACTAGTCAATTCATAGGTATACTTTGGAAATTCTTCTTTGAGCACATAGTTTTTTATTTTGATTTATAGTTAGGCAATTTTTAAATTGATTGGGCTTGGCTGGATTAAGCCCTCTATTGGTTACAAGAAATCCAAATCACCCATGTTCTAACAACAATAACCTTTTTAAATAGTTGCACTTACTCTACTTATTATGTAGAGGGTCAGAAATATCAGGATTTAATAATATGAATATAATATAACAAAATAGTATTATATCAATTCTTATTTTTCCTTATTGAGCCAAAACATACCTTTAGTAGGGTTAGAATCTAAAATAAATTCCTCACTAAAGCCATGGAGCCCAAGGACAGTTTCCTGTTTTACATTTAGTTATTCCAGTCCTGAAACTGGATATAATATAATTACCAATTAGTTTTTAATTTTTTTGAATGAAAGCAACCCTCTATTATCTTCTAAAGTACTAAATTTTAAAAAAAAGTTTACTATCAATGTTCGTTGCACATTACTAGTATCCTTGTTAAGCCCTTGTGCTAAGCTAAAATGCTTGTGTTACGAGTGGGTTCACGTCAGTAGTGCAATAGGTGGGTTTTGAACCGGTAACCACATGCTCACAAGTCCGACACCCTAGCCATCAGGCTACCTCTGCATCATTAGTACTTTTGTTTGTCTTGACACAAAATGTAGTCTATGTCCTAAATCAGGATGCAATCAATCTCCTTGTCAAGTTTGATTGAAATGTTAGGTGTGAAAAGGTAACATATAAACAAACAGTTACTTTTGCATTTATAATAGATTCTATTTGAAAGTCAATATTCTTATTTATGCATTGTGGTTTTTTTGAATTTAAGCTTTATGTCTGGGTTGTTCGAAGCCACCTAACATTATGTAAGTGGTGTTTATCAATTCTGCTCAATATTCCTGGGTACGGCTTCCGATCTTTAAATATTTACAAAGATTATACAGCATTCGACCACATTGTACTAGTGCTTGCCAGATTGCACACATTTAAAACAATTTTATAATGCAGTTATTGAGGTAAGTAAATTATTATTGTTACATTTAAATTTACTTTGCAGATCAAGGGGAATAAAGTCAAAGGTGTTTTTAGAAAACACCAGGCAGTGATGTTAGTTGACTATAGCATTTGTGTACCTAACCAGATGATTCTAGAATTCTGCCTGAAGTTGAAACTTTCTTTCACAAAAAATTTTAACTACATAACCTGTCAAGTGATACATTAGGTATAGACACAATACAAATTGGTTGTTGGTTCTTTTGCCTTGGGCTCTTAGCTCTTTGCTGAAGAAATATATAATTATTATTTTAGTGAATAAGTTCTATCTATCTGGTGTATCTAACTAGAAGACACAGGTTCGAATCCTGCCCGCAATTGAATTTTTCCTTCACTAAAATAACTTTATAATGGCTATAGGCTCACCCCCTATAACATGGGACCTAAACATAAAAGGCGAACTGTGGGTGTACATTAAGTATGTCTCTGCCTAATCCTTCGCGGAATACAGTCGTGATGGTATGTGTTATATCTAAACATTGTGGGTACATTGAAATCTTTAATTGATTCATTCTATTATAATTATTTGCAACTACCTACCAGACTTGTGTTAATACACTGTCACTTTGTCTTTAAGCAAGTACTACCTAGTGCTTATTACGAAATTAAACAAGGTTACCTAAGTGTTGTTTTATTGGACATAATAGTATGTTATGCTATGTAAATGGAAAATCAATTGAAGAAATATGTCAGTTTTGGATAACATGATAGATGTGCTGTTGCCATGACAGTAACTAGTTGTGAAATGTTTGCAGGTGCTGGAGTACTACCACCCGACCCTCACGGCGGAAGAAAGCGCCCTGCAGTATGTGGAGTCGCTGTGTTTGCGAGTCCTCTCCTTACTGTGTGCGGTGCCCTCGCCGCTCACTGTGCAGGTGACGAGAATTATAAGCGATTCCCACTGTGGTGTGACATCATGACATAATGCCGGCTGTACATGCTCGTCTCATCGCCTCGCGAGCTTGTCGTTCCGTAGAGGCTCGACACGAGAGTACACCATGTACATTCTCGTATTCACTCTGTCTCGTAGTGTTTCACGAGTATGTACAGCCACCATAACATAGTGCCTGTATTTGCTCAAGTATTGGGCAGAACTGTTCTCTAATATCCAGTCCCAATATCCAATCCGTCGATAGATTTGCTTACTAGAGACAGGATTTTGACATAAGGTCCATACAAATAATGTCAAAATATTATCTCTAGTAAGCAAATCCTACAACAGATTTGATATTAGGACTGGCCGTAAGAAAATCTTACTGTATATTTTTAGGATGTGTAGTCGTTTACAGGCACTGGATGACTACTACTACTAATTAGTGTAATTAGTAGAGGTTTGATTACCTTGTCAGTGGTAAAGCACTGTTATTGGGTTTTTCTACGAAATTATATTTAGGCCTGGTTAATAGCAATAGGCTGGGGAAAATGAGACTAGAGTGTAAGTCAAGGAAGTTTGGCCAAAAAAAATAAGTGCCTAATCCTAATCCCCAGTATGTTTAGGTCTCATTTAGAGATGGGTTTATTCAGCCATCTCTAAATGAGACCTAAACATACTGGGGATTATTTGCCTAACCATGTTGGTATGTAATGTAATGGTCCAGGATGTGGAGGAGCGGGTGGCGCGGACGTTCCCGACGCCGCTGGACAAGTGGACCATCACGGAGGCGCGCGACCTCGTCACCCTCAAGCGTCGCAAGCCCGTCATACCCTACGACAAGCTGCATCACTTACTGCAGAAGGTACGCCTTTACATTACCTGTAAAATAAGTAACAAACATGTTTTATTATGCATCATTAAAAAAATCACAAAAGTCAAAATCATTTATTCAAGACAGACTACTAGCATTAGACAGCCCCCAAAACGCCGTCGCCGCCTCCTAGTGTTTTCGCTGGGAAGTAGAAGCGGCGCCACAAACTCTCCAGCAACGCATTTCTGTCTGTGAAGGCGTCTGACAAGTTTCTTACTTACATGTTCTTAACAAAAATCTATACCTATAATAAAATTGTAACAGGCCGATGTCTGTACATTATAGATATTAAAAATAAACTAATATGGGAGGTCTTTATTAGAGCAACAGAAGCCAAGATAACAATTTTTAGAATTTTTGTCTGTCTGTTGGCCTGTCTGTCTGTTTGTACGCGCATCACGTAAAAACTGCTGCATGGAATTAAATGCAGTTTTCACCCTTGTTTGCTAGAGATGTGACTTACAATTTGGTGCATGTTTCATCTTGATACGCCGCCTAGAATCGAACTTATAGTATGTTAATCTTTTTGGGACGCGAGTGAAACTGCGGACAACAGCAGCCAGTCGAGAATAAATTTTATTTTCTTTCCCTTCTCCCTCCCACTTCTACTTCCTACTCACCCCTCCCTTTATCAACCCATTATATTGTTCCACTGCTGGGACACAGGTCTCCTCTCAGAATGATAAGGTTAGGCTATAATCTACTACATTGGCCTATCGTGAGTTGGCAGACTTCACATGCCGTCAAAAAAATCTTTCAGGCAGATTTCCTCACAATGTTTTCCTTCTTTTAAGCAAGTGATCATTAATACGCACATGATTACGAAAAGTTAGAGGTACCTTGGATCCGAACTCGAGTTCCTCACTATCCAAACCAATTCCATTCACCGGGGTATTACTGTTTAGCAATTGTGTATAACTTATTCTCCGTTATTTACAGGAGGTGCTGTTGTACAAGATAGATGCGTCCGTGTCGCAGTTCATCACGGCGGTGCTGGAGTTCATGAGCGGCGACATCTTGCGGCTGACCGGCAACTACGTGAAGAAGATCTCGCAGAAGTCCGGCTACGACACCATCACCTGCCGCGACATCAGGACCGCCATGTGCGCCGACAAGGTCAGGACAATACTATAATAATTAACTTTTAAGGGCACGAGAACTGATTTGATTGATAGGCAAAGATGTTTTGAAAAGTATGCAGTGTGAGCGTGGTACTTGAGACTTCAGTTGTTACGTCTCATATACACAGTGTACGAGCGGTTAACATATTAGTCTGGGTACACTGTTTTAAGTTAGCTTTATACCGCTAGATGCCGTTGTAGCCATGACGTCACTCGCTGAATCGCGGTGTCAAGAGTCTCCGCACGTTATACATAAGCCCAATCAAATGTTGTCACATCCTCTTATTCCTGCCTAAATATATCGTTGGAACAGGTGTTTGTCTACAATTAAATTCATCTCCCTGCTACCATCCCATCGCCCAGTTGGTGACTCGTCACATGGTTGACATCATCGGGTCAGCCACACAGTCATAGGTGAAAATAACAGTGCGCATCGGAAGTTATTTTAGTTATTTCGAAGAGTGCATCAGATCTCCACATCATATGCCCCCTACCCTTTCTACTATCGGACGACCAGAAGCACGAAAATGCGTCATCGATTCATGGTGGACATTCCGAAACCTGAACGAATTGCTTTAAGTCCACTTTTATCATGCGTACTGCTGAAATGTGGAATGCGTTTCCCGAGTGGTTCTTCCCAGATAGATATAATCTGGGTGTCTTTAAATCACGAGTGAATTGGTTTCTTCTAGGCAAGCGCGCTCCATCGTAGATCGCAGTATCGCTTAACATCAGATGCACTGGCGGTCAAGCGTAAGCCTATCAAGAATTAAAGAAAAAAAAAATAGTTATATTTCAGGATTGCTTGATCCCAAGTGGTTTGGTAGTGGTCAATGTTAATATTTAAAATGTAGGTGTGTTTTATATTAGTATTAACTGTGGCCGGCGGTTTCACTCGCTTGTTCTGCTTTTAACAGTTGAAGCGTGATGTTAACGCCTCCCTTTATCCTTATGAATGTGACTATTATATACAAGAAGATTTTTTTTTAATTCGACTGGTAGTTTCAGAGATTAGCGCGTTTAAACAAACAAATTAACTTTTCAGTTTTACTATATTAGTATAGATTTTTCTGCCCAACCCTTTGAAGTATACAGGCGTGATGATATGTGTGGTTGAACTAATGGGTGTTATGTTGTTTCGTTCCAGGTGCTAATGGACATGTTCTACCAGGAGTCGGAGCTGTCGTCTCCGGCGTCGCCGGGCGGGGCGGAGCGGCGCGGGGCGGGGGGCGCGGGTGTGGGGGCGGGGGCGGGGGCCGGGGGCGGGCGGCGCGGCTCGCTCTCGTACGCGGAGCTGGTGCGCGACCTGCTCACCGACGAGAAGCACTTCCTGCGGGACCTCAACCTCATCATCAGGGTGTTCAAGGACGAGCTCGAGAAGATACTCGACAGAGACAGTCGGGTAACTGCACATTATTTATTTTATTTCCTAAACATCGCTTAGGTGATAAAACACTCAATATTATGTTTTTTTGTATTATTATATATTTTTTTAAAGGCAGCCCTCACTCTCAAAATTAAGTCTTATGTGTCTCGGAATATCCACGGCATGCACAAATATTTATTGCGGCCGGGAATGATATCCAAATCAATTACTTTCACATTTATAATATGAATATGGGTATATTCTATCTAGTGCTAAAAATCTACAACATTGACTTATAAAAGTGGCTTTAAAAGATTTTATTATTTACTAACTTTTCGCACACCGTTTACCTCCGTGGCCTAAGGTCGTAATATTATGTTTAATAGCTTAGACATCCTCATAATATATATCACTTTGTCTATTAGTGAAAACCGCATGAAAATCTATTCAGTAGTTTTTGAGTTTATCGCGAACAGACAGACAGACGCGGCGGAGGACTTTTACAGTAATTTTATAATAAGCAAGTATCATTTATTGTTTGTAGGCGATATCGTTAATATTCGGCAACATTGTGGACATCTACGAGCTGACGGTGACGTTGCTAGGCAACCTGGAGGACGCCATGGAGATGTCGCAGGACTCGCCGACCCCCTACATCGGCAGCTGCTTCGAAGGTACGCCCTAGACTAATATAATTATCAACCGAACCGACCCCACTCCTGGGGTCGGATTCCAGTCTGAGCAAATGCGACTGAATATCAGTATTTTACAGGAAGCGACCGTCATCAGACCTCCGCAACTCCATTTCAGGACAATACCGACATCCTTTTATCCGTGGGAGAGCCATGCTTCGGCACGAATGGGCCGGCTCGACCGGAGTGATACCACGGCCTCACAGAAAACCGGCGTCAAAACAACGCTTACGTTGTGTTTCGCCGAGTGAGTGAGGTTACCGGAGGCCCAATCCCCTTTTAAAAGGTCGGCAACACACTCGTGACTCCTCTGGTGTTGCGGGTGTCCATCGGCGGCGGTAATCCCTTACCATCAGGCGATCTGTCTGCCCGTTTGTCCCCCTATCCCATAAAAAATAATCCTAAGGATGAACTGGTTATCAGGATGTGCTTTATTGATAGACAACCCTTTTAACCAATGTCTGGGCTCTCACATCAATAAAAATATATATGCTCTCACATGAAAGAAATAAAATGCTTTTATTTACGTCCTTCCAGAGAATGCATCTATGTATCTCCTTGCCAAATTTTATCGTAATATGCTCGGCGCTTTGTATTTTCTATAATTTAATATATTTATTCCAAAAACATACAATTGATAAAATACAATATAAATCATAGAAATTATAAAGGTATAACAATATTTAGTGCCTGTACTAGGATAAACCTGTGTCACAGGCGAAAGGAGAGCTAACAGTTGCTATTTGTAAACACAATTCTCAAACAATATTTAACATGAATTACAGAGAAATAAAAGAAATACATTGATTAGAAATGGTAAACTAAACCTATTTTACTTATTCTATCCTTATTAATTAAATTATTTAAGTTATACATGATTTCGCGAAGTATTAGCATCAGCAGTATGTAAACTAGGTTAAAAAAAAAAAAAAGTAAACTGGGTTAATGTCAGTATTCCATAAATCGATTTCATCTTTGTATATTTATTTAATTTTTACTTCATACTGCAGGCGAGTAATTTGCTTACACAGCGAAAATTTGACGGTTAGTAGGGCAGTGGAGTGGTATTAAATATAAACACGGATGTCTCGTTTTTAAATGACGTAATCGAAACGGCGTCTTAGGTGTCCCCATAATCGATAGAGTTTATATATCTATATTCTGCTATTTTCCTCGCAGGGCACTCTGTGTCTCCGGTTTTGTGATTGTTGGGCTTTTTGAACCGTGAGCATGTTGCACATTTCGGTGTTTCAGCTTTCTTCGGGCACTCTGCCATCGAGTGACCTGCTTCAGCACAGTGTCCACACATAGAATTTGCGTCTCTGCATGTTTTTGCTGCATGTCCATATTGTTGGCATTTATAGCATCTTGTAACTAGGGTAAAGTCCCTGACAGGACAAGACGTCCAATTTATAAAAAGCCTTGATTGTACGATTAGGGCTTTACGTATATTTGCTGAAACTTCTATTACGTAGTTGCAGACCGAAGCATCTTTCTTCCCAGATTTGTGGCTTAATTTAACCATTGTCAAAAAAGATTCTATGGACAATGCTGGAAACTTGTCGGCTACGTTTTGTTCAAATATACACTTGAAAACCTCATTTTCCGTCATCGATGTTGGTACTCCTACAACCACAATCCGGGGTTTGCGCTTGTTGGGCTCGTCGACCATAAGTCCGGACGTAGAGGCCTGGACTGCTTGCTTAAGTTTTTGAGCATCATTTTTTGTCTCTGTACTAACAATAACTCCTCCATTTTTGGTTTTGCGGACTCCACGTACTTGTAACTTCATTTGTTCTGGACGTATAATTTTTTGTACGAGGTCTTTCGTTTCAACACTAGATTTTAATTTATCTTTGGGATAAATAGCCACTGAGCTTAAATTGTTAGGTCGAACGAAATTATTGGATCCTTTTTTGACCATATCGGCAAAAGAAACATTTCCTGCAGCATCTGATTCCTGTATGGTCTGCTTGAGCTCCGAAAGGTGTTCGGTCAGGTCGCGTTTTTCTTTCAGGACTTCAATCATGCTGTACGCTTGGAGGGTTTTTTGCTTAAGCGACTGATATACAACTGCCATTTGTGAGGTACCTGATCCTATTTTACGGCACAGGTTTGAAATTTTCATTTTCTGTTCGGAATTGAGTTTGCCATCCCCGGCAATAGAGCAAACTTCATTCAAATGCAGTTCAATTGTTGACATCCATTTTTGGATCTCAGGCGTGGATATAACTTCAACCAAATTGTCAGGATGGAGAACTGGATTCTGCTGGGTTGTCGTCTTCGTCGGTGTGGTGGACGTTTGCACTAGCCCCCTTGAATGTGAGGGGCTGTATTCCATTTTAACTAGCACTTATTCACGTTTGCATTATGTACTGAACTAAACAATAAGCAGAAATGCATTACAGCGGTAATATACTAAAGGAGGTCAATATTAAAATATAATGTAATTATTAAATATTGCTAAAGAGCACGTCTGTATCCGATAGAGTTCAAAACTAATGTAATAAGTCTTCAATTATTGTCGTTGTCAGAGTTGGCCGAGGTAGAAGAGTTCCGCGCGTACGTCCGCTACGCTAACATCGTAACTAGGAAGGAGTCCCGAGACGCGCTGCAGAGTATAGTCGACGACCCCGTGGTGAGTTATATTTATAAGTTATTTTTTAGTAAAGGAAAAATTTCAATCGCGGGCAGGATTCGAACCTGCTTCTCCTGGTTGGATACACCAGACGCTCTGACCTCTAAGCCTCCGCAAACCTTACCCGCATGATTGAAATTTTGCCTTCACATTCTGAATTTACGTCATAAGGTGACGTTGGTGACATCTAAGAAAGGCAAGTTACCTTACTTCTCAACCGACACGACTTACTTTACAAAAATTTTTGGTAGGCATTGAGAGGGGATGCTTTGTTCCTTTTCCCCAAATGAGTGTTAGTATAGGATTTGTATGGCGCATTGGTTTGTGACGTCATAAACAAGTATAGTGAGTTCTCTGGTCTAGTATTAAATAAAAATGCTTGTAACTTCCATATTTTTGAGCCGATTTTAATTTTGTTCTCGTTGATGGGTTTTATTTATGGTAAACATTTGCATAACACTATAAAACATAATCAGTCAAATAGCTTATTTAAGGCTTGATTTGTGGAGGTTTTTTAGTGTTGCCCATACTATTATTACTGGATTCTTCAATAAAGAGGTGCTATTAATTTTTTTAACGAAATATTCCAATCCAGGTATTAAACCTATTAATAACATCAAGAAACACAAAAAATATGCAATGCAAGAATCGTAGCGTGTAGTGAAGTGGCATTTTGTAATTTGTGCCTATGCGTGGAAATAGGCATATACACATATGTTAATTTAAAAAAAAAGCTTACTAGCAGTGTGGGTCTCACATTACTAGTATTATTGTTAACCCCTCGAGCTAAGCTAAATGCTTCTGTTACGAGTGGGTTCACGTCAGTAGTGCAGTGGGGTTCGAACCGGCAACCACATGATCGCAAGTCCGACGCTATAGTCAGTCGGCTACCGCCGCTTCAAAAATTAGTCCTGTCCGATTCTAGATCCAACACTACCATACCATTCATATGTATATGTGTATACGTGTGTGAGCAGCTGTCGGAGCGGCTGGACACGGCGGGGCACGGGTTCCGGCTGGCCGTGAAGTACTACCTGCCGCGCCTGCTGCTGGCGCCCGTCGCGCACGTGTTCCTCTACCACAATTACGTGCTGGCGCTGCTGCAGATAGCGCCCGCCTCCGACGACCGAGAGAGCTTCAAACAGGTCCCACTACACTCATACAACCCGTTTCGATACCTCCTACGTATAATGAGTCAACTGATAAAATAATAATATTCATTAAAATCATGGTTTAATATATAAAAAAAAACAACATTTGATGACTCAATATATGTAGAAGGTATCGATTTGATCTACAAACTAAAATGCAAACCACATCCAAGATCTTGATCGAACTGTAAACCAAAGACAAGAAGAAACATTTCTGAAGAGTTTTAGCTCTTGACCAGATACAATCATTTGTAGTTGGTTGGGGGGGGGGACGTCATACGACTATGTTAACTAAAAAATGTCAACTGTCAACTGATCAGCCTTTGTACTTAATTTTATTGTTTACACAGCCAACTGACGTCATAACCACCGAGCGAGTTTTCGTCAAATTAAGCGCGAAGTTTGAAAAAGTAAATTTTAAATGCATTTTTATGGCACTCATCGATGGGATAAAAATGTTTTAAGGGCTTATTAGCACTAAGTATAGAATCTAATTGGGTCACTTTTCAAAAATGGGTGTAGTACCTTATTCTCGGTTCACGAATCAGACAGTACATTACTTACCTTAACATTTGTCTGCAGGTGGAATGTAATCTACATCCGATCAAGAAATTATTGATAAAGGCGATAGGAAATGGACCAAAGATGTAAGTGTCACTGTTATTATACGTTCAGCTTATCATTGTCCCACTGCTGGGCACCATCATAAAGTAGTACCTATGGTACCTGTTTTTTTCTTTTTAAAAAACATTGCCCCAAACTAGGATTTTCTCCTGTATCGTGGGTGCGTATACAAACACAAATTCTCACAAACACAAACACCCAAACCCGCAACAACTACCTGTAGATCATACAAATATTTGTTCCGTGTGGGGATCGAACCCACAACACGTTGCGCACAAGCCAATCGCTCAGCCGCTACGCCAAACGTGTCGTCAAACCTTTAAAGTGGACTCAACAAATAAATGTATAAAACATATTTTAAAATGTAGTCGCATTTTCAATATTTATTGATTGTGTTTTGTTTATTGTGACGTTAAAAAGAAACAATTTGCTTTCTTGGAATCTCACAAATACTCGTACGTTCTGACACGTTGTACATTATGTAGTGTAATAGGTAGTATTCATTAAACTCATCATCAGTGATCGGAAAAAGGTGAGCTAATTACCTAAACTTCTTCAAAGAACAGAGACAAAAGTGGAGACTTCCTTATGACAACATTTTTTTTTTTTTCGGTAAAATCTTCCCGGGTTTTGGGACACCACTAAAGTACTACATTTGATATTAATGTTATTTAATATAGAAAACAATTGAATTCGTTTCCTAAAATTGACACACAACCGATAAACACGATTTTTGAAGACATGGGGTGGGGCGTCTAGATGGTGATTACGTCAGCAATTTACTTTTTTACACACATTGTCTATGTTTGTTTTGAAAATACATTTTCGGGGATTCCCACAAATAATGTATACGTTTAGTCTCGCTTACAACCGAGTAGGGTAATTACCGCGTGCTATTGACTTGTCCTCTATCCTAAATCTATTTTCTTATTTCTAGAATTAGAACTGCTGCTTATGAATTAATAAAAAAAAAAACAGAATAGTTACATTAAAAGAAAAATGCATATAACAATGTTTACGTAAGCCTGGGGGGGAAAGAGCTTTGCTTTTGCTGACGAGGGGGGTGGTGGAGTAAATAATTGTAATAAATCTGCTTACGTAATACTTGAAAATCTGTAAAAGAGTAACCGTATTTTATTACGTAAGCCTTACATTGTAAGGAATATCGGGCACACTGTAGAGGGGGTTAATATTATTTAAAATTTTTAATTTATATCAGGGATGCTACATTAAGAATGGCGAGTCGAGCTCGAAGGCAACTGGCGATAGAGAAGTGCAACGAATTGGCGCGTATTGTGGAGAACTGGGACATTCGGGACATTGGACAGTGCTGCAATGAGTTCATTAGAGGTGAGTGTTGTTGTTGCTATAGAGAAGTGCAACGAATTGGCGCGTATCGTTGAGAAAAAATCCCAACGATTCGGATTCTTTACAATTAAGTTCCCTAAACTTTTTTTTCTTTTCGATCACTTCGCAAGTTTTTCAGTTTTGGATAGACCCCTCGTTGATATAATTTTAATTTTTTGCAAATTCATTATGTAGGTATACCGTACCTATTTACATCTTATGGAACCCTATTTTTTCCTGCTGACTTTGACCCATTGGAGGTGGTCGTCGATCCCTGGGGGGTCGATATAGACCATTTTGGGTATCACTGCTTTACAGCATCAGATGTTGGGAATCAAATAATATCAATACAACGCAATAAAATCCGTAAAAATTAGTTGCATTTTAATGTCTAATATTCGCGTATAAGTCAGAAACTAGTGTGTCGTCGGAAGTGAACTGGTGGTATAGGGCCGCGGCAGCAATGCCACAGTGCACTTCGACCCAATGGGATCTTTTGTGCTTGAACTGGTGGTAAGCGTGAGCCTATTATAAATAAAAAAAGTGAATGTGTTTGTTTGTTTGTTTGTTACAGAGGACACGCTGTCCAAGATAGGTCCGGGCAAGCGCATCGCGGAGCGCCGCGCCTTCCTGTTCGACGGCCTGCTGCTGCTCTGCAAGCCCATCACCAGCGTCGTCAGTCACATTCACTTCATTATTAGCTCTAGCTGTGCCCCGCGCCTTGAGACTCGAAGCGTCATGTTATTAACATAGAAACCTTAAAAAAATCGGGCTATAAAATGTATAAAGTTTTTTATCGGTAATTCCTAACTTTCTCGTTAGTCTAGAGGGCCTGGGTTCGATTCCCGAACAGTGTTATTGGGTTTTTCCATTGAATTCTCAGTAAGCAGCTCGGAGTTTGGACTTGTGCCCGATTAATAGCAATAGGCTTACCCCCTATTAAGTGGGACCTAAACCCTGGGTGTGCATTAGTGCACCACTGCCTAAACCTTCTGGGAATACAGGCGTGATGGTATGTTATTTTATGTCTATTAAAATTATCGGTAGCAGATTGAAGATTGGATGTATTTGATAAACTCGCCCCCTATTACATGGGACAACCATTCTGGTGAATTGTAGGCGTACATTAGTACATCTCTGCTTAATTATTCGGAAAATACGAGCGTGATGGTATATAGTTGCAGCGTAATATTAATATCCTATAACTTAAAAAAATTGATTATCAAGTGCAAAAAGAATTTTAAATTCGACTGGTGGTTCTAGAGATTATTGCGATCAAACAAAATCAAACTATATACATAATACAGCTGTGTTTAACACAAGTACATTATAATAAACGATATGTACGGAACGATGTCTAAAGAAAAAATCATTAAAACAAAAGTATGCTCACCCCTAAGACATTAGACCTCATCCAGAATAGGAAAGAACTACATAAAAACAAAAGAAGTAAGAAACTCAAAGAAATAACCAAATAAAGTAAAGAAATAAGTTGCAAACATAAAACGAGAAAGGTCAAGCAAAAGGATCAGAAGCATCACAGAACACATAACTAAATAAAACAGGAGGTATAAACAAAGCGTTAAAATAACTAAAAATTCGAAAGATATGGATCCCAAAAATTAAAAAAAAAACAATAATAAGGATGAAGTAAGGAGGCAACTAATCCTGAAGATAGCAGCAGACTATTATTGCAAAGTATACTCTACAGAAAACACCTCAGAAAACAGAACAACCTTGAAGACAAACCTGAAGAAATACCCCAAATCCTTGATGTGGGAACTCAGCACGCAATAAAGATACAGAAAAATGAGAAAACTCCTGGACCAGACCAGATAACCAATGTGATGATTAAAACATTATTGCCAGAAACATACATAAGACTGACAAACTTCTTCAATGTTATTCTAACCACTGATGCCATTCCAATACAATGGACAACCAGCACTATAATCCTCATTCATAAAAAAGGAGACAGATCCGAAATAAACAATGATCGTCCCATAAGTCTGATATTTATTATTTATTAATACCTTGTTGAACAACAACCAAGGGATTTAGATCTGGCTTCAGTAAAATAAACCAATTCACGTGAGAAAACAATTAATTGAAAAATGACAAGAATAAAACTACTCATTACCTATACATGGCATTCGTGGACTATAACAAAGCTTGGAACATAACAAAATTTGGGAAGCTTTGAAAAATCAAGGAATTGAAAAGAAGTATATTTAGGGATAATAAAAATGTATACTTAAACAGCACTCCACGAATAATACTAGAGACCAAAGGGGAAATTTTCCAACTATCACCAAAACTTTTCTCCTCGGCACTACAAGAAGTCTTCAGAAAGATGGAATGGGACAATATAGAAATTAATCAATGGAACACTCTTAAACCACCTAAAATTTGCAGATGACTTAATACTTATAACAGATAATCCAGAAAACCTTCAACCTATGCTACAGGGCCTACCAAAGGAAAGCAAAAAAATGGGACTAACGAACAAAACAAAGACGAAAATAATAACAAACATACTCCGAGAACAAATCAAAATAGAATACATCAACAATGTTGATGATGTAATAAATAAATAAAATACAGCTCTCATGTCTGTTTCTCTGCCAATTTCTAAACCACGCAACAGCTTCTGATACGGTTTTCACTATCATTTAGAATCTCTAAATGATAGTGAAAATTTATTTTTCCGAATTATTTATAGGTATGCATGCGTATTCATTTAGTAGAGAAAATCCGTGAATTTCAATGATTTGAAATGACGTATGTGGTGTGGTACATAGTGAATGTTTTGTGGTGGTGCAGGTGGTGAACAGCGGCGTGGGATCCGGCGCGGGCGGCGGAGCGCAGCAGCTCAAGCTCAAGGAGAAGCTGCACGTGCGCAAGCTGGAGCTGCTCGACAGGCACGACACCGACGAAGGTAATACACTACACTGCACTACACTACACTACACTACACTACACAGCTCAAGCTCAAGGAGAAGCTGCACGTGCGCAAGCTGGAGCTGCTCGACAGGCACGACACCGACGAAGGTAATACACTACACTGCACTACACTACACTACACTACACTACACTACACTACACAGCTCAAGCTCAAGGAGAAGCTGCACGTGCGCAAGCTGGAGCTGCTCGACAGGCACGACACCGACGAAGGTAATACACTACACTGCACTACACTACACTACACTACACTACACTACACTACACAGCTCAAGCTCAAGGAGAAGCTGCACGTGCGCAAGCTGGAGCTGCTCGACAGGCACGACACCGACGAAGGTAATACACTACACTGCACTACACTACACTACACTACACTACACAGCTCAAGCTCAAGGAGAAGCTGCACGTGCGCAAGCTGGAGCTGCTCGACAGGCACGACACCGACGAAGGTAATACACTACACTGCACTACACTACACTACACTACACTACACAGCTCAAGCTCAAGGAGAAGCTGCACGTGCGCAAGCTGGAGCTGCTCGACAGGCACGACACCGACGAAGGTAATACACTACACTGCACTACACTACACTACACTACACTACACAGCTCAAGCTCAAGGAGAAGCTGCACGTGCGCAAGCTGGAGCTGCTCGACAGGCACGACACCGACGAAGGTAATACACTACACTGCACTACACTACACTACACTACACTACACAGCTCAAGCTCAAGGAGAAGCTGCACGTGCGCAAGCTGGAGCTGCTCGACAGGCACGACACCGACGAAGGTAATACACTACACTGCACTACACTACACTACACTACACTACACTACACAGCTCAAGCTCAAGGAGAAGCTGCACGTGCGCAAGCTGGAGCTGCTCGACAGGCACGACACCGACGAAGGTAATACACTACACTGCACTACACTACACTGCACTACACTACACTACACAGCTCAAGCTCAAGGAGAAGCTGCACGTGCGCAAGGTTGAGCTGCTCGGTTTGTCGTCTGTACATGACTGCGTTTAAAAGTTAACTTAAACCCCTTGCTCGAGAATCTCAAGGTACAGATTGTAGATGATGAAATAAGTAGGTCCCTATGTAATCCCGTTAGCAATACAGTTATGTGATCTGGGGCCGTATTATAACATGTTAACGCCATCATTTTTACGATGCCGCTCTACATATTAAATAGCCTCATCTCTTTCTTACAACCTAAAAATGATGGCGTTACCATAACCCCTTTCCCCCACCCCCCCTATTGCTCTTATAAAACCCCTCATATTATTTTTTATTAAATATCTACTTATACACACACGCAGACAAAAAATAACAATATTTTATTTGTATTGTGGTAGTACAGTTAGCATCAGATAAATCTTGACATACGAATTAAGATAATCTGGACAAAAAGGGATGTTTTAGAATGAACACCACACGCGGCAGCTGTCATTCTGATATGTACCTTGTCCCATAGAGATAAAGTGTATTTCGTTTAGTAGTGTAGTTATAAATAAATTAAAAAATTTGACGACACGATTGGCGTAGCGGTTGAGCGATCCCCACACAGAGCAAATATTTGTATGATCTACAGATAGTTGTTCCGGGTCTGGGAATTTGTGTTTGTAAACGCACCCACGATACAGGAGAAAATCCTAGTGTGGGGCAACGTTTAAAAAAAAAACCCATATTTGATGAGTAGTTGTGTATCGTCAGAGGGTCGTCACATGCTGGAGCTGTGCCCGCGCGTGGGCCCGGCCGTGCTGCTGTCGTGTGCCTCGTGCACGGAGAAGCGGAACTGGATGTGCGACCTCGTCATGCTCAACACCAAGCCCATGCTCGACCGGTTCCTCGACAGGTCAGTACATCATACATATCAACCTGAGAACCAGACAACATACCAATTCAGAGACATTCTGAATGAGAGACAATAAGCAACAATTTTATTTTAAACTATCGACCCGCTCGCGGTTTCACCCGCGCTGCTCCGTTCCTAAGACGCGTAGCGTGATGTTATATAGCCTATGTTACTCAGTGATAATGTAGCATTCTAACAACAAACGAATGTTTGAAATCGGTCAGTAGTTTTTAAATTTATTCGTTACATAAGAAAATACAAATCTTTCCTCTTTGTAATATTAGTATAGACAAGCTTCTGCCCACGATTTTATCAAGATTGTGTCCGAACTGGAAAAAAAGTAGCTTATGTGCTATTCCAAACTATAATCTATGTCTGTACCAAATTTCATTCAGATCCGTTCAGCCGTTCTGGCGTGATTGAGTAACGAAACATCAATACATCGTCACAAACTTTCACGTTTATAATGTTAGTAGAACTAGCTGTTTCCAGGGGATTCAAACACAAAAGTTGCTTTTTTTCGTAAAAAAAAATAGGTTAGAAATAATGAATATGCATAAGCTTCAAATCATTATCATCTTCCTGCTTGTCCCTATTTATTTATGGTCGGCGCAGCTTGTCCTTTTCTTCTATTCATCCCTGTCGGCCGTCACCGCATCGTTCACTCCCTTTGCCATCATATCGGTCTTAACATAATCCATCAATCTTATTTGGTCTCCCTCTACGCCTCCATCCCTATTCATAGCGTATGACACGCTTACTGCAAAAAAGAATAAATCGACACCTCATTTGTTAAAATCTGATCACTAGTTTTTTAGCTACATTCGAACATCCATAGACACATACATATATACATAGACTGTTAAAATCATTACCCTTACTTTTTCGTATTCGGATAAAAACATGCATATTCTCTAATCTATGGCGCACGTAACACAGACGGCAGACGTCACGTTGGTTGTATAGTACGCCCTCTGTCTAGCATACAATTAAAATGCTTATAACTCTAATTAATTATGGTCAACTTATTATGAAGCTATAAAAAAATAAAATTAGATACCACAAGTACAATAATAAGTAGACACCACAAGCTTGCATGACTAGGTGAGAAAAATCGTAAGCGATGATAATAAGACATATATATTTGCATGTGCAGCATCCTGCTGGACCTGGAGCGGCGGCACCCGCTGAAGCTGCCTCCAGCATCGCTGTACCGGTTCGCTGTGCCCGACTCCCCCTCCAACATCGTGCTGGAGGACCACGCCGCCGCCAGGCACCACGGGAACGCGCCCGTGCCGCTCATCAAGGTACTACATACTATGCACTCGCCGCACAACATCGTGCTGGAGGACCACGCCGCCGCCAGGCACCACGGGAACGCGCCCGTGCCGCTCATCAAGGTACTACATACTATGCACTCGCCGCACAACATCGTGCTGGAGGACCACGCCGCCGCCAGGCACCACGGGAACGCGCCCGTGCCGCTCATCAAGGTACTACATACTATGCACTCGCCGCACAACATCGTGCTGGAGGACCACGCCGCCGCCAGGCACCACGGGAACGCGCCCGTGCCGCTCATCAAGGTACTACATACTATGCACTCGCCGCACAACATCGTGCTGGAGGACCACGCCGCCGCCAGGCACCACATGAGACCCTAACTAATCAGTCGACTAGTTTGTTCAGTCAGATAGACTTCAACTCTTAAACCAATAGATCAGTATGTTGAAAAATGTTGTTAATTCATCAGGGCGCCACTCTGCTAAAGCTGGTGGAGCGGCTGACGTACCACATCTACGCGGACCTGAACCTGGTGCGGACGTTCCTCACCACGTACCGCTCGTTCTGCTCGCCCGCGGAGCTGCTGGACCTGCTCATCGAGAGGTTCCGGATCCCCGAGCCCAGCGAGGTCTACGACACGCCACGGACCGGTCAGTCATGATTTCACTGTATTTTGGACACCAGTGACATTTATCAAGCCGACATTTTGATTGTAAAACAAAATATAAATTACCTTAATAAAAAAAGGTATAGATATAATTAAATGTTAGATTATATAAAATTGCATAAAATTAAATTTTTAATTAATACTGTCCAAGTTTGCTAAAATTGGCTGACTCGCGGTTACACAATATTGCCAACATAACCAGATCTCTCATTGTACCAAAATTCTATACAGTGCAAGGTCAGCTTATACCGGCATTATAGCTCGTTGTGTAGTCATATATCCGTGAATTATAATATGGTTTATCAAGACAAATAATGGGCATCGGCTAACTTCGTATTTCCGAAGATAACCGACACATCTAGGCAGTATAATGATATAGAGTTGATCTTATCAAATAGCCCTTGTATCTGAGTTGCAAATATTACATCAAAACAAAACACGATGTAGGGTTATATCAGCTCTGTATAGTTCTACAAAACGGTAGCGCACGTCCTTCCCGCTTTCAATACTATCTGCGCCGCTCGCAAGGCTTGTAACTAATTTGCTTTTCTTAGAAATGACGTTGACATTTATTTCATTGCAATTATTTCTTTGACGGCACGTTTAGCGTAGCGGCTGAGCGATCGGCTTCTACGTTACGTGTTATGGGTTCGATCCCCGCACGGAACAAATATTTGTATGATCTACAGGTAGTTGTTCCGGGTCTGGGTGTTTGTGTAAGTGATGATTTGTGTTTGTGAAATGCACCCACTATACAGGAGAAATTCCTAGAGTGGAGCAACATTTAAAAAAATAAAATAAAAAAAAGTTGAAATTGTCAATGATTTTTAGGGCCAAACTACTTTGTCTTTGTCTTGTAGACGATTGCTTCCGATGTTTTCCGATGCCCATTATTTGTCTATAACCATGTTAGTGCCCCTCAGTTTAAACCGCCGTCCCGGTTGTTATACGAACACCTATTTTTTTCTGGTCTGGCCAGGGAATGTCAATACTGCAGCCGTTTCTGGATAGACTACAAGCCATAAAATAGTTGAGAAACGGCTGCGATTATATTTTTCATATATTCAGAGCTTATTGTCTATTCTATAGCTATACTATGTATACAATGTATTAAGAAAACCCTGTCTGACCCGTGAAAGTATTGTTAGTTATCGAGATCCGGTTCTACTTATATAATCGTTTTTACTTTACAAGTAAAAAAATACCCATTTTTTTGACCGAGGAAACTGGAATGGCAATACTTACGACGGCGGCACCGTCCCTGGATGTCAAACATACTTAAGTCGACGATTCTTATGTCACATTTTTAAAATTACCTAGTTTTTGAGGTAATTGCGGCAATTTGAGGAAATTATTAATTGAAAACTGTTTACTTTTGAGTGTTTGTTATTTTATTTGGTGATCTGATTAGGATACCTGTAGGTATTATGTTCATTTCGGATCGGACAGGTTTTTGTTACCTCAGTGTAAGTTTGTGTACATTTGCGCACGCTAGTCCCAAGGATCAAGACGCCCAAAAAGGACATAAGTCCCAACGCGTCGCTGTTGGATATCGACATAGGTAATGCTCTTACATTCTTACGTTTTATAGAATTGTATGATTTGATGGTGACTAACGGCCTGGTCACGACTTCGGTCTTAGAGCAGAGAGCGGTAAGAACAAATGTACTAAACGCAGAGAGCGGCAGCTCGTGGCGTCATTAAACATTTTAGTACATTTGTTCTTACCGCTAGCCACCCCGCTCTAAGCTGCCACTCACAGCGGCAAGATCGTGAACCGGCCGTAAGGTTGCCAACCGTACTATAATTTATGTAGTATTGTACTATTTCACGTCTGAATACTATATAGGAAGACTTGTAATTAGTGAAAAATACTTAAATATTACGTGGGAGAGCCATGCTTCGGGGCGAATGGGCCGGCTCGACCGGTGTGATACCACGGCCTCTCAGAAAACCGGCGTCGAACAACGCTTCCGTTGTGTTTCGCCGAGCGAGTGAGGTTACCGGAGGCTCAATCCTCTTTTAAAAGGCGGGCAACGCACTCGTGACTCCTCTGGTGTTGCGGGTGTCTATGGGCGGCGGTAATCGCTTACCATCAGTCGATCCGGGGGCTCGTTTGCCCACGTATCCTATAAAAAAATACTCATAATAACTAACAAAGTCATGGTTTTTTATTTCAATTTAAACCGCTACCGCTATCGAACCGATATTGCTCCGCTTTAGGATTTTTTTATAACTATTATTTCTTTGAGAAAGGTGTTAGTTTTAATGAGTACCATCATGTGTTTTAGTATTTTACACTAATTACTGCTACTACACAATCACCCTATATACTGTTGAACAAATATATAATACGCTAAAATACTATCTATATTTCAGTTGGAAAATAAATAAGTAACAAATATGCCTTTACAAAAACATGAAATACTGGATGTTTTGTAATGTAATCTACTGAAAAAATGTTGGCAACTCTAATGGTGACGTATTAGTCTTGATAAATATGGATAAGCTCCCCCCCTCTGTACCTATCTTAACATGATGAACCGATAAGTAAACTCGTCCAGTGTGATGTTACCCTTACTTATATTTCTTCATTGAAGGTGATATCGCCCTAACAGTCTGCCAAATTCTAATAGTCTAGTAGTCTGACAATTTCTGTACTTGAATTTGATGGGCTATTCCAGCGCAAACCTTAAACGGAACTACACCAAAAAAAGATTATTCGGTATGTTATTGTAATCTAACATTTTCGAAATTGCTTGTCAGTGTCTTTTTTATTCTTTTAATGGTTTTTTTTACCAGAAACATCCATATGTGTGTAACTTAATTTAATTCCCCTCACCGTTTTAATATCACGATGGTGCGGATTCTGTGAAAATTAAACTGATTTGAGTCATACTATATCCTCTTACTCTTTCTTGCAAACGTCATTAAAAAGGGACAGAAAACATTAACAGCTGTTTAATTAGTCTGTTTTCTTGTCGTTTACGGGAAAATAGTTGCAACTGCTGGCGATGGAGAGCCAAGATCCCTGAGCACTGAGTTTTAAGCAAACTCATCACTCGAAATATTTACGAGATATTTGTGCCACATCTGGGCAGAGATCTTCTCCATATCTTTCTAGGGGTCTAGTAAGCTTTTACCATTGTTAGGTATAATGCTTAGTTTAATGTATAGAGTACCTACGCGCGCGCACTCCGCGCGCGCCCTTTATACCTACTTTTGTATGTGTGCGTAAGATGCATAATATTGTCAAAATATGCCTAATAAATTTAGTATGCAACTGACTCGCGGTTTGATTGCACGCGTCCCGCTCTACACCTCAAATACTCAACAGTGGCGACGAGATCGAACCTGTCGATATGTTTTCTAATGGAGCCTTCGGTACACTTAATAGTTTTGACCATCTCACGTGTGAATGGGAAACCTACAAGTCGCGCCTCGCGCAGTGGTTTATTGCAAACGACGTCAATGATGAGTCGGACAAAGCCAAGGTCAAAAGGAGAGCAATATTATTGAGTGCATTGAGTGAGTCGAGCTACAAACTAGCGAGTGACCTGGCGTTGCCGCAAAAACTGGAGGAGGTCGAATACGACGACATTATAAAGCTGTTGGATAGTCACTTTACTCCAAAGCGCCTCGGGTTCGCCGAGAGATTCAACTTTTACTCGGCAATGCAGCGACCAGGTGAAAGTCATACTCATTGGGCAGCAAGGATTAGGGGATTGGCAGCACACTGCGGGTTCAAAAACCTGGAAGAGGCCCTTCTAGACAAGTTTGTTATGGGAATGGCAGCGGGTCCTGAGCGTGATAAGTTATTCGCGAAGGAGCTGCAGGAACTGACGCTGGTGAAGGCTGTAGAACTGGCAGAGAGCGTGCGTGCGGCGCGAAAAGCGTCTACTACCGCGACCGCGCCCTATAGCAGCGGCGCGGGCTGCGCCACCGGCGCGCCAGCGACGGTCACGGCGGCGTCGGCGGCGGCCGGCCCAGCGGCCACTGACGGCGTGTTCAGTATCTCCAGGAACGAAAAGTGCAGTGTGTGTGGTTATACCAATCATAAGTCCAATCAGTGTCGTTTCAAAAATTACAAGTGTAAAAAATGTAACCGTAAGGGTCATTTAAGTAGGATGTGTGCGGCTAACTCGAAAGTAAATTACGTCGAGAAAGGTATTGCGGATGTCGGAGACGATGGTGAGTCACCTGTATTTAATATTAAATGTGTGAGAGGTAGACCGATGTCAGAATTCGTAAAGGTCAACGGCATATTGTTAGAATTTGAGATAGACAGTGGCTCAGCAGTTAATGTTATCTCGGATAAGACATACCACTCTTATTTTAGAGAAGTACCATTGTCCGACACCGATAAAAAATTATTTAGTTACACGGGGATTAAAATGATGACATTAGGTTGTGTCCGGATAACTGTGACGTATTTAAACAGCACGCATACCCTCGAGTTCTTCGTGGTACGCGGGGGCGGGCCGCCGCTCCTCGGCCGCGAGTTTATACGTGTGTTTAACTTAGAATTTGCCCCGGCGTCAGCCGTTAATTATTTAGATAAATCGGAGGACAACACGCGGACGAACATCGTATCCCGATTTCCTAAATTATTTTCTGATAAGTTAGGGTGCTTCAACAAATACCAGGTTTCCTTAAATCTAAAACCTAACGCCAAGCTATTATTTTTCAAAGCAAGACCTGTCGCATTCGCGCTAAGAGAGAAAATTGAAACAGAATTAAATCGTCTCGTGACTTTAGGTATATTAAAACCAGTAGAATACTCGGATTGCGCGTCCCCGATTGTCCCTGTTTTAAAAAAAGACGGTAGCGTCAGGATTTGTGCCGACTACTCCGTGACAATAAATAAGCAATTATTAATTGAAAAGTACCCATTGCCAACCGTTAATGAAATGTTCTCTAAATTACACGGTGGGGAACAATTCACCAAGCTGGACCTCTCGAGAGCCTATAATCAGTTTTTACTCAAAGAAGAGTCGCAGTCTCTAACTTGCATAAATACACATCGTGGTCTTTTTAAATATACGAGGTTAGTGTTTGGCCTGTCCAGCGCTCCAGCTATTTTCCAGCGCGCAATGGAATGTATACTGGCAGGATTAGACGGCGTTATAATATTTTTTGATGATATTTTAATTACCGGTAACAATAGAGAGGAACATGAAAAGAGGTTAGTTCTAGTTTTACAGCGGTTAGAAGACGCAGGGTTAACCCTGCAGCAAGATAAATGTGAATATTTCAAGGACGAAATTTGTTACCTTGGTCATATTATAAATAAAAACGGCATAAGAAAATCACCGGATAAAGTCGAGGCTATATTAAAGGCTCCGAAACCGACGAATAGTTCACAATTACAATCATTTCTCGGGTTAATTAATTACTATAGAAGCTTCGTTCCAAATGCTTCCTCGTTATTAAGCCCATTATATGAATTACTGCATAAGAACAAAAAATGGGAATGGGACTTAGTTCATGATCAGGCATTTGAACGGATAAAGGAACTCCTTGCTTCTGATCAGCTGTTAAGGCGCTGTGACTAGTCAAAATAGGCATCTTAAAACAGTTTTTTAGCAAAAAGTATACATTTTAACACAGCAATAAAAATATATGTTAATCTTGAACATATTTACGAGGGAACCTTTGTTTTCAAAACACGTTTTCGTTAAATTTTCTCGATAAAAAAAATCATAAAATAACCATTAAAATTAAATTTCTAGCAGTTGTAACTGTATTATTTATTAACAAATCTTGATCAAATTTATAACAGTGACGTAATATATAAAAATAAAGGGAACTGTTGTTTTTATTTTTTGATTGAAATACTATATTTTTAATAATTAATAAATATCATGATAAATAACTCGCACGAGTCGAACGAAACATCGCGGCATCGTGGCGTCTTTTTTCTTCTCTTTCATTTCTACGGTAAGCGACAGTGAGCGCTGAGGCGCGCTGCCTGATGGACCTATGTCACTTTGTTCCGCCCGCCGCTCAGAAATAATTTTATATCTGGTCGTTTTGAAAGCTATTTATTTTATTACAATAATAATAATAATATTAATTTTTATTCGATGAAACAAAAACTCATGATAGAAATTGTAAAGTAAGTACATACAAATAGATTATCTATAGATTCGTAAATTCGATGGGTGAATCTATAACTCGATTGGTCTAGCGGTATCGTGTATTGAACAGATATGCACTGGTCTTGGGTTCAAACCCCGCAATAATTTTTCACTTTTTGTTGATTTTCTTATTTGTAGCATATAATTGCTTTTTTTATTATTATTTACTTTTGTTATCTTCTTGTTTGAAATAAATTTTCAATAATTATTATTTAACTTCCTATTAATTCTCTTTTTTTATAAGCTTTTACTAAGTTTTTTTTAAATTTTCCGGAATCGTTTTTTTTGCATTCTATAGTATAAAGAATCGTCTGGTGATCTATCCGTCAGTAGATGAACCATCGGAGAAAACTTTTCACGAGTATGCTTATATATGGTGTTACAAAATATTGTAGGTAGTAACCAGTAATGCGAAAGGAGATCATTGTGAGTTGAATGAGGAATATCAACAATGTGCATCAGAATGTACATTGTTGATATTACTCAATTTCTAAATGGCAATTATGACAAATGAAAATTTGTCACTGTCATATTTATATTAGAAAATTTGTCATTTTTACAATTTACCATTTTGATACTCGTATGCCAATTAAATTAATTAAATTTATATTACGGCCATTTTGAGAACTCGTCATATTGCACCGAAACCCAGTGCTAAGTGATACATACATACCTACTAAAGTTTATAATATTCAAATTATTTGCAGTCTTACAAAAGAGTGTAGAAATACGAAAAGGGGTCATTACATTCATCACTCATCATTATGAACAACTTTTACTGTGGTGCCAATCAACAAACTATGGTCATTTAGTCTTTTTTTCTTTAAAAAAAAAAAGGTCATTTAGTCGCGGGGAATGAGCTTTTTCGGCAGATTATTTTTCGCGATTTTAGGGTTGGAGTTATAGTGAAAGTTGTTCATAATGACATTATTATGAACAACTTCGACGACGAAATGACCATAGTTTAGACTATAGCACAATGACGAACTTGTAAAGTGGCCACAATATAAATCGATAAAGTGGCAAATTTTCTAAATGCTAAATGCATAATAGGAGCATTGTGGATATTCATCATTTTCTCAAAAAATCACGATTTATTTATTTATTTATTATTTATTTATTTATTTATTTAACTAGAACGGTCATAAACCAATTACACTAATTAAATAAAATTGTAATTTCTTGATTAACTAAACAAATTTCAGAACTACTACATTATGAGCTTCATTTGGATTTTCATTCATAGAACGATGGTGTAATATACTAAATAATTCCAATAATCTAAAACATATCACAGATTCGCACCAAATTGAAGTCGATCATAGATCCCTCTCGCACAACTTCAAGGATACCGTCAATAGCCTCACCCATCCATCCTCAAACAAATCAATATCTGGGCACGAGTTCAGGAGATAGTTGAGTGCAGAGAGTGTTCGCGGTATTGGGGACTTTGCTCGGGTTAGAGTACGGCAAGTTGGCACTGCAAGCAGTTTATGTTTCCTGCCTCTTAGATAGTTATTAGGGGTAAAGAGTTGACACAGTTCATTAAAAAAATCAGGTGAATCAATTTTTCCACGTAGGATTTTGCACGCCGTGACAATTTGGTCACGGTTCCTTCTGGTTTCTAGGGAATTGTAATCGAGACAACCCAGGAGAAACTTGGTGGGGTAAAGATATGGGTATCCATAGACCCTCTTTTAAAGATATCTAAGGTATGCCTTCTGTACTTTTTCGAGTATTGAATTTTTTTTTTTCTCAAGGGGACTCCAGATAGACCCACTGGTTTCCAACTTACTACGTACCAGCGCATTATAAATGATTCAAATGACACTGGTATTTTAGAAGTCACGTGCGTTTCTGAGGACAAAACCTAGTCTAATATAGGACTCCTTGGCAACCGTGACCATGTGATCATGGAATGTTAACCCCCGGTCGAATGTACCACCCAAGTCCTTCATGGTCGACGATTTAGGTATAGTTTCGTTATTTAACTTATAATCGAAAACAACTGGGTGCCGCGCTCGGCTAAAGGTCATAGCATTACACTTAGTGGGGTTGAATTCAAGTTTGTTATCAACGCTCCATTTATACACCGCCTCGATGTCGCGCTGGAGTGCCAAGCAGTCCTCCTCGTTTTTAATTGCTGCGTACAGCTTTAGGTCATTTGCATATAGTAAGCATCGTGCGTGGCTGACTACTGCAGGAATGTCATTGATCATAATAATGAATAGTAGAGGCCCAAGAATGGAACCCTGACTTACCCCGGAACGCGTGTGATAGGGTCTAGATTTAAAGATACCCAATTTGACAAATTGCTGACGGTCTCGTAGATAGTCCGTGATCAGATTGAGAAGTCCAGGGGCAAAACCTATAGCACAGAGTTTCGCCAGCAAAATGTCATTATTGACCCTATCAAACGCCTTCCGGAAATCGAAGTAGAGGACGTCAACTTGGAGCCTGTGATCTAGCTGGGTGGAAATGAAGTCAACAAGAGATCTCTTGGTTAGGTCCAAGAAGCCGTGCTGCTCGTTACATAAGTAGGCGCTAATTTGATCGTTGATATGCTTATGCAAAATGCTCTCGAAGACCTTCGCAGGAGATGAGAGAATCGCGATGGGTCGGTATTCTTCGATATCAGATTTTTTCGAGGATTTAGGTATAGGCGTGACTCTTGAAAGTTTCCATTGTGAGGGGTAATTGCCAGTGCTTATAGCTAGATTAAGAATATGACAGAGAGGTTCCGAAATATACTCTTTTGACATTTTGAGGAGACCAGGGGGGATGTAGTCTGGACCTATAGAGCTATTTGCTTTTAACTTTTTTTGATATAAACAATCATGTAAGTATGTCAAAATTTAAAAACTTATTTGCTTCAATTTTACATTTTGAACACAAAAACCCTGGGAAAATCACTTTCAACCTTTGAAACTCCAGGAGCCAAACCAAAATCAAATTATGTGTAGCAAGTATCGACAGATGGGCGAAGGTCGTCAGTCAATCATGGGAGCTGACGATTCCGAAGAGTTATCCTCCAAAGAGATCGCGTGAAAACCACCTATCTGTCTGTCCATCCAGTCATATATCCATTGTATTTGTACACATCGCGTAATTACTGTGATTTAGAATTACTTTGTTGTTTTTTGTTTATAACAAAACAAAAAATGAAGAAATTTTTATTTCAGAGAAATCAATAACGATGTGCTATTCGTTGAACCGTCGACAGAATTTCAAGACAATAATACATACTCACCAGTTCATAGTCGAGGAGTCGTTGACATAATGCATTTTATCAGCAGTTGCAAACTATATGTAGCCATAGTTCTTTATTCGATTGTAACTTCTCACAGCTGTCACTCATAGCAGAATAAAGGATTGGCTTGATCTCCGGATTCAATTTTAGATGCAATATGTGCAAAGACGATTTTATTGTGACAAGCAAAGATTTAGCAAGTACACACAATGTCAACGCTAACGTGGCTGCTGTTACAGGAATTACTTCTGCTGGTATTGGTTATTCGCAATTCGAAGAAATTACAGCATGTATGGACGTACCCAAATTCATCATCAGCAAAAAATCCATGACAACAGCAGCTATGCGTTCTTAAAACCTGCTACTGCTGCCACAGGATTCGTCAGATGTTGATTCCCATTTTTCATAAATGATGTCTTGATCAAATCAAATCGTTTATCTGGGATCTTGAGCATATGTGGTTTTCGTAAATATGGGTATGTCGATACATGCTGTAATTTCTTAAAATTGCGAATAACCAATACTGGCAGAAGTAATTCCTGTAACGGCGGCCACGTTAGCGTCGTCATTGTGTGTACTTGCTAAATCTTCGCTTGTCACAATAAATATTATCGTCATAATTGTTGTCTTTGCACATACCTATTTTATTTTATATTAATTTGTAAATTATAAACTTTAGTAGGTATGTATGTATAACATACCACTGTGCTTAGGCACAAAATGACGAATTCTCAAAATGATCACAATATAAATTGAATAAATTGAAATTTGCATTCGAATCTCAAAATGGTCAATTATCAAAATACAGTAATTTTGAGTAATTCCTCATTCAACTTGCAATGATCTCGTTTCTTTACTAGTTACTAGTTCATCGTATGGTTAGGCGCAGAATGCCAAATTCTCAAAAAGGCATAGTTTTTTTTGGCATGTATGGTTTTGCGAAAAGGTTAGACGAGAAAAAATATTTTTTAGCGATTTTAGGGCAGGCGCCATAGTAAAGATATTCATAGTGGTGAGTACAATGACCTCCTTTGGTATAACTACAGTCTTTTGTAACACCTGTATCTGTATTATTTTTCTTCAGAATAAACCATCAAGTTTGGTGACTGTTTTTTATACTACTCTGAAGAAAAATATATACGGGAATAAAAATGTCTGTTTATATTAATTTTTCGCAATTTTGACAATTGCCGTTTTGAGAATAGGCCATTTCTAGAATTGACCATTCTACGCCCAAGCCATTTTATTTCTGAATTATTTATTATTCGTCTGATGAATCTGTTAAGTTTCTCTATATTCTTTTTTTTTAAATAACAATTATTAATTAATTATTTAAAAAATAAGAAAACAAGTGTGTACATTTTAAAAAATAAAAAATAAACTCAAAGTATCTATTGAGATTCGAACTCGTGGAAGCGCGATTTCAAGCGGGACAGCGGCGCGCTAAGCCAAACGTGCACTTAACCAATGTCGCGAAATTATGTTTCTGTATTTAAAGAACGTCGCGCATGGTTGACGTTCGCCCGGTGCGCCCCGCAGTAGGCGGGACTACGCGTGCCCCACTTCATCTGCTTCACCCCCTCAAATACCTAAATGTTGACTATGCACAGCGCCTTAACCCATTTCGATCCCAGTGCAAAATTGATTTTAACCGTCGACGCGTCGCCATACGGATTAGGCGCTATATTGTCGCAAGTTTCGCGTTCCGACGGCCGTGAGCGGCCGATTGCGTTCGCTTCAAGGACGCTTACGCCAGCCGAGAAAAACTATTCTCAGTTACAAAAAGAAGCTACCGCAATTATTTATGGGGTTAGGAGATTCCACCAGTACTTATATGGCCGTGTTATGCCATTCGTATTACGAACAGATCATAAGCCGTTGATTTCAATATTCGGCCCGTATCGCGGCATTCCCGAGGTCTCAGCGAATAGACTGCAACGGTATGCGATATTTTTATCGGCGTATAATTATACCATCGAATATGTTCGTAGTGCTGACAATAGTGCAGACTATTTTTCTAGGGCGGTCTTGGTAGGAAAGCAGTCGAGTGAGCAAGAGAGTGAGGAAGACGGTGTTTGTGAAGAGCGCGCTGCATATGTTAACTTTGTTGTGGAAGGAAGCCTACCAATTACAGTAGAACAATTGCGTTGCGAGACTGAACGCGATGAGGTTTTAAGAAAAGTTAAAAATTATGTTTTACATGGATGGCCGCGTAGATCACATGACCTTGAATTGCAACCGTATTTTGATTATCGTTTTCAGTTAGCTTTGGAAAATAATTGCTTAATGCGTGGTCATAAAGTAGTTATTCCGCACTCTCTTAGAGACAGAGTATGTAAAGAACTTCATGATTCTCATTTCGGAGTGGTGAAAATGAAAGCTGATGCACGTAAACGGTTTTGGTTTCCCGGCGTCGACGCGGCACTGGAACGTTTGGCGGCGGCATGCAGTGTATGCGCACAACTGCGACCGTCCCCGAGCCGCGCGCCCCCCTCACCCTGGCCGTATCCACCGCATGCTTTTTATAGAATTCATTTAGATTTTCTCGGACCTTTTAATAATCAAATGTATTTAGTTATCGTTGACGCATTTTCTAAGTGGGTAGAATGTTACATAACTAGTTCTTCATACGGGTCAAAAACTGTAATAAATAAATTATGCGATTTTATGTCTAGGGTTGGGGTACCGCATACTTTAGTGACCGACAATGGTACTTCTTTCACTTCTCAGGAGTTCGAAATTTTTTGTTCATTAAATGGTATCCACCATATCTTGTCACCCGCCTATCACCCGTCGAGTAATGGACAAGCAGAAAGCTTTGTTAAAATAATTAAAAAACGTCTGAAGAGCCTTATATTAGAAAGAGATAGCGGTATACCTCTTGAAGAAAAATTAGCAAAATTTTTATTTGATTATAGAAATTCCAAAAATAGTACTACGGGTAAATCCCCAGCGGAATTAATTTACGGTCGACCTTTACGTTCGCGATTGGATTTGATAAATCCATGTCAAATTGCTCCGACTTCCGCAAACCTTTCTCAGACAGTAGAGAAAAATCAGTCTTCGCAGATTAAAAATAAAGGAGGACAGATAAGACCCCAATTTAGAATAGGTAACGAAGTTTGGGTTAAACGTTTCTGTGCGAACAATCGATTCTGTTGGGTAAAAGGCATTATAAAAGAAGAAATTGGAAATGTTATGTATTTAGTGTACATTCCGGAATTCAATCGCGATGTTACGCGGCACATTGACCAGATTCGTCGTTTTGAAGCGGAAGGAAACTTGACTGGGCCAAATGTCAACAATGATTCGGACATAGACGAATTTGAAGATAATAACGTGTCAGACACACCCGGAACCCCACAGTTTGAAGGTCCCGCCGGCTCAGGCGAGGAAGCACATCCACCACCCTGTGTTGTGTCCTCCCAATCAGAGGAAGAGGAAGAGTCGTCACGATCATCTTTGACGCCTGCGGATTCCAGAGATATTATAGGTTTGGAGGCATCAATGCCAAATGCCGCAGCAGTAAATGAGAACGAAGCAGAAGCAGTCCAACAGAATAGACGATCAAAGCGGCTGATTCGACCTATTAATTATAAGCCTTTTTTTTAACTATTTGGGGGAGGGATTGTTAGGTATAATGCTTAGTTTAATGTATAGAGTACCTACGCGCGCGCACCCCGCGCGCGCCCTTTATACCTACTTTTGTATGTGTGCGTAAGATGCATAATATTGTCAAAATATGCCTAATAAATTTAGTATGCAACTGACTCGCGGTTTGATTGCACGCGTCCCGCTCTACACCTCAAATACTCAACAACCATTAATCCAGAAAAGCATACGTATCGCCCCGTCATCGTTTCGTCCCGGTATTGACTATTTTCCTGAGGCACTTGGTGCGTGAAAATCTTAGTAGCCCAGCTTTTACTGGGTGGATTGACTTAATGATCCGCCTGGCTACAACCCTCAATAGATTCTCTTTATGCTTTTCATCAGGCTAAGGTCAAACGCATATCATTATACATGGCACAGTAAAAAAACGTTTTCGGTTGGGAAAGAGATATAGTGTGACTTACGGCCGGTTTCAATAAAAAATCTGTCAGTAGATTTGCTTACTAGAGATAGGATTTTGACATTACTTGTATGGACGTTATGTCAAAAACCGTATCTCTCGTAAGCAAATCAGCTGACAGATTTGTTAATGAAACCGGCTGTAAATTAGTGACTAACTCGTACTGCCAATATACTGACCCAATTATCACGTTTACTTTAAACAGCGGAGAGTATAGAGACGGTGGCGAGCAGTGACGCGGAGAAGCTGAGCAAGAACACCGCCCGGGAAGACTGGAAGAGATACCGGAAAGAGTTCCAACAACCCGTCAAGTTCCGGTGAGTTACAAGAAATAATTGTTGTAAAAAGATTTAGTGGAACTTCCAGCTTTTTTCTCCAAAAAACGTGGATTAAGTCACTTTATTTTAATATTTTCCAGAGCTATACATGTCGTGGAAGGAAAATTCAATGCAGTTTTTTGCAGTTAAAAACTGCATTAACATGGCTTTCTGTAGAGATATGTAGAGTATCATATTGGGAAATGTAATATAATGGAATTATTTAAGCCCCATGCTAGTTAAGTACTAAGTTCTTCGAGGAAAAATTTGTAACTCCAAGCTGCTGCAAAAAAAAATACAATAAGAAGCAGCAGCAGTATCAAAGTCATTAATGCTAAAATGTCCACAGTCCCATGAAATAACTGTGCCCGTTTGAAGTTAGCCGCCAGTTGATTTGCAGTGGTTAAATTTTTTTGTTGGGCAAGTCTCCCCATCCCCTTAAATACAATTAACAACATTTAATCTTGTTAACATATATACATAATTATATTTGAAACAAGATCGAAAAATAGGATACCCGTATTTTTTATTTTCTCGATATTCAATCAATTACATATTATTTTCGACTTTTCCAATGACGTCATTTGTACGGTTAAACGGTAACATAACGTCATTATTCTGACCCTCTTAACGTGCTGTAATGTCAAACTACTCGCAACACCTGTATGTAGGTTTTTAATGAAGTCGTAATTGTGTGTAGTGTAATCAACGTGCTCCGGCACTGGGTGGACCAGCACTTCTACGACTTCGAGCGCGACCCGGAGCTGCTGGACAAGCTGCGAGACTTCCTCGAGTCCGTGGACGGCAAGCCCATGAAGAAGTGGGTGCAGAGCGTGCTCAAGACGCTGCAGAGAAAGGTCAACTAACAGTTTTCATGTAGATCCTGGCAAAAAGTCAGTCGATGTCGTAAATGTTTTTTCAATATACAGTTTAAATGAGAATCTCCTCCTTTTTTGAAATCGTTTAAAATAATATCGTAGCTTAATTGAAAACAACAAGACTTGACCGTGATATATTTAAAAAAAATGTGTTTTTCTCTATTTCAGAGCACACCATCGGATTGCGAGTCGATCGCATCGAGCGTATCGAGCGTGGCACAGGTGTCGCAGACGTCGGGCGTGTCGAGCATGTCGGGTCTGTCGGGCCTGTCGGGCTTGTCGGGCTCGTCGGCGCTGTCGCAAATAACGCAGATCACGACGGTGTCTCACATATTCGACCGACTGCCGCCGACGGTGCTGAAGCACGTGGCCGACCCCGAGCGATGCGACTGGCACCCGCTGGCACTGCACCCGCTCGAGATGGCGCGACAGCTCACGCTGCTCGAGTTCCATCTGTACAGACAGGTACACTACACCGTGACGTGACGTGACGTGACGTCACACCCGCTGGCACTGCACCCGCTCGAGATGGCGCGACAGCTCACGCTGCTCGAGTTCCATCTGTACAGACAGGTACACTACACCGTGACGTGACGTGACGTGACGTCACACCCGCTGGCACTGCACCCGCTCGAGATGGCGCGACAGCTCACGCTGCTCGAGTTCCATCTGTACAGACAGGTACACTACACCGTGACGTGACGTGACGTGACGTCACACCCGCTGGCACTGCACCCGCTCGAGATGGCGCGACAGCTCACGCTGCTCGAGTTCCATCTGTACAGACAGGTACACTACACCGTGACGTGACGAGTTCACACATCAACATCACGCTGCTGACTTGAAAAAGAAATTAAATCTTAAAAAATAAGCATAAAATTCGAATTCGATTGGAGAAAACTAAAGAAAAATTCTAAATGGATTTTTATGTGTGTAAAAATATTTCTATCTACAGTAAAGACAGTCGCCGTGAAAATGCTTAAAAGAACTCACTCTGTATATAGCCTGTGACGTCATCTGTACTTCTGAATCGACTTCCAAGTCAATTTTCATATCGTGCTTATGTCAAAACTACACTAACCCACCGAGCTGCGAGGTTACACTGTGCTTGCCACGGTCAATGTATGGATGGATGATCCCTCTGTACCTCGATACCCGATTGTCATACAAACACCTATGATAAGTATTTTGCTGTGTATATTTATTTTATTTATAGATTGTATATTCCTTGGTGTCCAGGTGAAACCCTCGGAGCTGGTGGGCGCCGTGTGGACCAAGAAAGACAAGGAGAAGACCAGCCCCAACCTGCTCAGGATAATCAAACATACCACCAATGTGAGTACAATTTGTCTAATACGAACGTCTCTCATACGATAACAATATATTATGTACGGGTGCGGTCTCGCACGCATTTTATACTCACCAGATGGCGCTATTGGCGAGTAAGGTCATGAAGTATTGCTTTCAAAGTATTATTAGCAACATCCAGTCAGGAGGCGGGGCCAAGCAATGCGTCACGATGACGTAATGTGGCGTGACAGTGGTGTCAAGCGATCGCTTCGGTCGTGCTAGACGTGTTTAGTGGCTATTTCGAGTATTTGATTGTGATTTTGATAACTGTCAATTAATAATTAATTAACAGTTACAAGTTTGTTACCTGTAGGTACTGTTTAACGTTTCTTTTTAAAAAATCCACTCCACTTCTGGTTTGTAAAAGTATGTTATTATGCGCATGAAATAAAAGTAATGCATGAAATCATTTTAAATACCTTTAAATCGTACTGTAAAAATAACTAGCATGCTGCAGAGACAAATAGGCCCGTTTTGTCCCGTTGTTCGAAAAAAAGGAGGACATAAGTTTCCGAAAGATAAAACTGTCACATTCATTGACCTGTAACTCATATTTGCCATAAAATCAACACCCATAAACAGTTCAATTTAATATTTTGGAGATCTCACGCTACACTAGCGCCTCTAGCGGCGAATTCTCACGCGATAGCCTTCATTGGGGCAGGCCGAAGTCACTGCCCTCCATCGTGACGGCACCGTACGCTGTTGGTAGCGTGTGGTGTTTTAAATAGACTGGCTCATCGTAACGTGAGAAAAGGCTATGTTATTTTATCTGTGATCACCACTGACGTCATAACTACTTTTTTTTGCTGGTAATTTTATAGTTTTAAAATTTAATTTCACTGAAAGTACATCAAGAAATCTTCAATCATCGATTTCTTTCAAAAATGTCCCATATGAAATAGAGCCTGCAACCTTTTTTTATTTGTGTAGAAAATCGTCGTCGGTAGTTAAAAACCGTACTCGCGTTCTCTATAGTTTCTCTTATCCCTAGTCCCTCTTATTATATTTCTCCGTATAGTCACCACCGAGAGGCTGTAGTTTAAGAACTGTGTTTGTGGTGCGTACAGTTCACCCGTTGGATGGAGAAGTGGATAGTGGAGAGCGAGAACGTGGAGGAGCGCGTGGGCGTGGTGTGCCGCCTGCTGGAGCTGTGCGTGGCGCTGCGACACCTCAACAACTTCAACGGAGTGCTCGCCGTCGTGGCCGCCTGCGGCAGCGCCTCCGTGCACCGCCTCAGATACACCTTCCAGGTCAGACACCACCGAACAGGTGGTGCAGGGTGAAGAGTCTCTGATGAGTGCAATGACGTGTGCAGAAAAGAGTGCCTGCTACTTTGGTAAGAAGTGTTGAGTGTAGGGTGAAGAGTGATGAGAGTAGGGTCAAAGATCATCATATCTGCCCAAAAACGTTCACTGCTAAACAAAAACGTCTATCAAAGGGTCCTGGAAGAACTAGTTATATTCCAAAATTAAATGTTTAATTACAATTAAGCATTATTACAGCTACTTTTGAATTGTCTACAACTAGGTGAACAATTTCAAATAGTAGATCTTATAGAAATGAACCGGTAAGAAACTTCATAGATACTTAATGAAATAAAAAAAAAATGAATAAAAGTACCAAATGTTTTGATGAGGAGTGTAGGATGTGGAATCGTGAGCGCAGGATGAAGAATGATGAGTGTAGTTTGTGGAGTGAAGAATACCATTTATTATGGTGAGGAGTGACGGGTGCAGAGTGAAGAGTAATGAGTAGCGTGTGAAGTACTAGATGCGGTGGTTAGCGATAAGTGGCCGGTAGCATAGCATCGGCGTGAGGCTAGGAGTGCGGCTAGAGCGGTGGTGCGGTGTGCAGGTGCTGCCGCCGCGGCTGGCGCGCGCGCTGGAGGAGTTCCGGGAGCTGAACTCGGACCACTTCCGCCGCTACCAGGAGCGCCTGCGCAGCATCAACCCGCCCTGCGTGCCGTTCTTCGGCATGTACCTCACCAACATCCTGCACATCGAGGAGGGCAACCTGGGTCAGTCATCATGTCGACAAAAATACTATTGTTTCATACAACATTCCATAATAGAATAGAATTTTATTTTCCACTATAAAAGCCTAAGCCTGTTTTTTGTTGATGTACTATCAACAAAAAACAGGAGTAACTTAGGCTTTTATAGTGGAAAATAAAATTCTTACATATTTTCATATGCCTTTACTTAATTTAATATTAGAAACAGGTAGGTATAGATAAAAATACAATAAAATAAAAATACACTACAAACAAAACATGTTAAAATAAAAATGCATTGTTTACCCAATGAAATTTCGAGGTTAGTCTCAGTGAAAATTGTTTATAATCATGATTACTTTCACCTATACATGAAGGGCGGGGGAAGTGTTTAGAATTAACCCTCCGAAGGACATTGTTTTAAATAAATTCGTTCCATAAATAAATATTATTACTAGATACGGTCTACGGTGTTATGTTAACCCTCCAAAAGGCTAACAGTTGATTTAAAAAAATAATGATGTACTTGTATATGCAATGATTATTGGTTTTAATCATAACAGATTACCTTCCCGACTCGGAGCTAATCAACTTCTCCAAGCGGCGCAAGGTAGCGGAGATCACTGGCGAGATACAGCAGTACCAGAACCAGCCCTACTGCCTCACGCCGGACCCTAAGACCATGGTCAGTACCACTTGTCTTGTGAACTATTATATTATATTATAGCTATTATATTATATCTTATTGCCTGGCGGTCAAAGCTTGTCAAGCTCACTCAAATGTCCTGCTGATGGTGTCGTTGTGTGACGGGCCGTTTTATTCCCTACAACATGGTTGAGTCGAACGGCGCTGATACACACGTCATGCCCGTGAACGGGTGCTGTCTGTCGGGGCTGGTCGGTTTTTACTTGCTATGGCAATGTTTTGTTATTTATTGGGTCACATCAAACTGCATAATGCAAACTACACAGAACAGAATTGTTAATGTTATTGAAGAATAATGATGTAAATATGTTTTTTTTTTTTAGGAGTCTGGAATTTCTTGATGGTTCCTCTTCACATGACCCACTTTTGGGACTTGACATTGTATATCCGAAATGTAATGTGACAATGTTATTTTGAGTGTTGACATCTTAATTGGTATGACATTTTGATTGTTGACATTTTCATTGTTATGACATTTTAATTGTTGACATTTTAATTACTCCTAGATTAGTGAATTGAATTTTGACATCTATGAATTTGTTACTATTTTGCCGCGACATTATTTATTAAACCGTGACACTTATATTACTATATAATTTGTAAATGTGAGTACCATGTAGGCTTTTGATACATGATAATTAAACAAGCTTAATATAGTCTGGAAGCTTTGGGAACTTCATTAGACCTACACGAATGTCCTGCTGATCTGGTATGGTCGTGCGACAGGTCGTTGAGCTCCCTAAATTATGGTTGAGCTACACGATGACTGATGCATGCATGCCGTCAGTTTGGACTGGTCTACTCAAAGCTGCAATGGTTCTTTCCTCAAAAGGCCATTTCAGACATTACCCTACATCGTACCACTCACATATAAGTGTTCTTCCATGTCTGGACTTTAAAAGAGACCATGATTCTCTGAGTTTGTTTCGGTGTTTCTTCTCAGAGGTCGTCAGTTAGGAAATGCCGAAGCCATCTAGCTAAAAAAAACCCCATACCATTGACATGTAAAAGTATCTCTAAAGATCTACTTGCAGAATAAATAATTTCATTTCATTTCATTTCATTTCATTTCATTTCAACTATCAGGCAGAATTCGACCCTGCTTAATACCGGACATGCTCTTTTTTATCTGATCAGCCACTAGGGTTCATTTTTACAAATATGAGAGTACATTGCCGTTTAACAAATCCACATAGCTTTCAAGAAATAAAATCAATTAATATTATCAGTTTAAGAAGTGAATAGTAAAAACATGCTCAATAACTAATAATTAATACAACGTTTGTTTCGTAGAATTCTTAAAACTACAATAGTAAAAACTAAATTAACTAAAACATTTTTAAGTTATTTTTTAGTAAAGGAAAAAATTCAATCGCGGGCAGGATTCGAACCTGCGTCTTCTGGTTTGATATACCAGACGCTCTGACCTCTAAGCCACCGCGAACCCTACCCGCATGATTGAAATTTTGCCTTCACATTCTGAATTTACGTCATAAGGTGACGTTTGGTGACATCTATGAGAGGCAAGTTACCTTACCTCTCAACCGACACGACTTACTTTACAGTTAGTTCAGTGTCGTACGATGCTACCTTACCTTTTAACTATCTTTTTGTGATTTTTTTGCATTTTCCATGCTAAGATTATTAAGTTATTTTTTAGTAAAGGAAAAAAAAACATTTAATTTAAAACATTTTTTTTAATAAATGACAGACAGATTGCCTATGCCGAATGCCATATTTTGACCCGTCCCCTCGCACTGGATAAAATGTAAAGCATGCAATACTGTGAATTATAGAAATCTATAAATAAAATGTTGAAAACATTTACCTTCCAGGCATTCCTAGAATCTCTGGATCCGTTTCCGGGCAAAGACGACAACGAGATCACCAACTACCTGTACGCCAAGAGCCTGGAGATAGAGCCGCGCAACGTGAAGCAGATGCCCAAGTTTGTGAGTAATGTACCACTCATACAATTGTACCCTAAAAGGCAATTCTGTCACTTAGAAAATCTTCGAAAGATAACAGGGAATATGCATAAGATTCACATTTGAGTAAAATATTTTTATTTGTAATCTATATTGCTAAAGAATGATGTCCATGCCATAATTTTTTTACATAATAGTTTTTTAGGCAAGATTTTAATTATTTAAAAGTAGCAAAAATGCGCAGTAAATCTAACAGATCAAAGCGAAACTTACGACAAAGTCTACGTTGTGACGCTCCTTACGACAAATTCTAAGTTGTGACGCTCTCATGACGTCACCGTAAACATTTAGGTTTGTAATAACTAGGTATAAAATTGATTTCAGTCCTCTCCAATGTTCGAATTAGTTATTCAACTTAAAACTATAGATAATTGATAAATAAAACGATCAATAAATTTAAAAAACGATAAATCATTGACTGATTTTGCGGAAACTGACGTCACAGTACACGTGGCCAATATGGCGGCGTTTAAATCTCCCATATCTGATTGCAGTTTTGAATATTTTTTTAATGATTAAATATTAATATTTTTGTCTAAAAATATTTTTTACAGTGCTTGAATAATGTAAACTATTGATTAAAAATATTCCCTATTTCGGTTCAGTTTTAGTTTAGTTGTCATAAATGTTACTTTTGGAATAATTTTCGACCTCAGTTTGTCACATTACGACATTGAGACTTTTCTAGTATCTACATTATTTTGAAGGTCAAAGTTTTCGAGTTAAAAACCAAAACAATTGCCTTTGACGTTTTTAAACCATTCTGGAAAAAAATCGTAAGGAAACGTACGATCTACGAACGATTTCGATAAGTGCAGTTTGCCAATCCATATTAGTCCAGCGTATTTCTAGTCTAATTCTTCCTATTTTGATGGGAGAGCCGTGCCCAGCTGTTGATGATGGACTAATGTTAATGGCAATATCCTGGCTATTACATACCGGCGCTGTGTGGGTGTACAGCCGTTCCTTTGCCTAACCTTTAGAATGGGCTCTTTTTGTGAGGACGGTAGTGGGTCTAAAGACAAATATTAATTTTTAATTTGTGATTAAGAATAGATAATAGATAGACATATAAGGGGGCGTTGGAATTTTTTTTCTTGTAATTAGGGAGCGGTAGTCTATAAAAGGTTGGGAACCTATGCAGTTTAGAAGTATACAGGCGTGATTACTATGTGATGTCACTTCCTGTCTGGTTTTTATACACATTGTTAGATTAGAAATTTATCGGTGTGTAGTGTTGTAAATAAAATGAAGGAATCTCGTAATAATATTGTGATGTAACACCCAGCCTCGGCGCTACCCGGAGCTGTCGCTGAAGCAGGTGAAGGTGTCCCGGCGCGTGCAGGCGCAGCTGGACAGCACGGCGCCCACCACCATGTCCGCCGGCACCATGCCCGGCACCATGCCCGGCACCATGCCCGGCACCACCGCCTCGCACAACGACGACACCATGAGTGAGTACTCGCATCATTATTTATTCTGTAGCATTCGACATCAAAGAGGACTACACTTCCAGTCTGTATTATTATTTGATGAAAGGTCAATAACCTTTGTTTAAATAAATAAATAAATAAAATAAATTTATTAAGTACTTTTTCAAAAACTTTTACAGAGTACACATATGTATATAGTCAACGGAAAAATCTTATAAATAGTTTTAATAAAGGCTAAACAAACATTGTGTATAATATCTAAAACAGTAAAATTAATGGTGCATGGGAAATTGACTTAACTTAATGTATAACATGCGACCTGCCTGAACTAGGTTGATTCAAACCTGTGCTTCAGGTTTGTATGATCTACAAGTAGTTTTTCCGTGTGTGGGTGTTTGTGCGTGTGTGTGTGTGATAATTTGTGTTTTTAAACGCACCTTCGATGCTGAAGAAATTCCTAGTGTGGCAGTCGTGGATGGGTGTAAAATTTAGTTTTTTAAGAATGAACATAATTTTTGCACTATCTAAACGTTGTTTGTATTGTGTGTGTATGCAGGTATGTCGTCTCAGATATCTCCGACCACCATCAGCTCGTGGGACGGCGGCTCCGTGCAGTCGCTGCCCATCGACCATCTTACAGGTAACACATTCTATTTCTTTGAAATTGAACACTCAAATAATTATCAAAACACTTAGTAAACTTATATTCGCTAATTACACGATCTCAAAATCTCAGCATTTTTAGCATATTACTGTTTGAAAGTTTTGAATCAATCCACCCCCGCTTCTCTATTCACCCCCTTTCACTATTCACCATTATTATTATATCTACATTAACTCTTACATAAGCTTCTAGTAAACGTTACAGAGTCTGATTTTAAGCTTTCCCATCCAGTCACTTCCAGCTTCCCTTCCACAAGTCGTCTTTCCACCTGGCTGGCTAGAGAGATGAGAGATGAGTCTCTATTGACCCCTCGCATCACTATTCACTCCTTCATCTCCATTCATCCCTATTGACCCCTGCATCTATTCTACTCAGTACACATTTATTTACGTCTCCTATCACGACCAAACCAAATAAACCCAATATCCAGTAACATGTAAGTAATAGACGGTATTGAGTAGGTGTTCCGTTGTATGTGCGTGTCAGGCAGCAAGCAGGAGCTGGTGAGTCCGCGGCTGGAGCGCGGCTCGCTGAGCCAGCTGAGCCAGCTGAGCCTGTTCGACAAGGGACTCGCGCTCTTCGACAAGAACAAGCCCGCCAACAACAACAAGTTAGTGCACACCACACCCACTACTCTCACTGGACACTGATACACTCTACTCGGCTATCTTGGCGGATGACTACTTTTTCCGCCCTATGCTCTAAATAATATAGGTCAACGGTCACAAAAGGGTATTTCATCACCCATTTTTGAAAATTGTCTCAGTTAGATTCTATAGTGCTAATAAACCCTAACAAAAACACAACATTGTTATTCCATCGATAAGTGTGACAAATTTTAAAAATGCATTTATAATTTATATTTTCAAATTTTGCGCTTAATTTGACGAAAACGCTGGACTTGAACTTTAAAATTTATTTTATTATTTCATGAAGTAAAACTAACATTTTCCGACTGGTTTTTATCTAAGCTATCTCAATTATATACTTTTAGATTTTTTTTATTGATTTTACACCCGCGTTGCCCCATTCCTAAGAGTCGTAGCGTAATGTTAAATAGCTTAAAACCTTCCTCTTGAATCACTATATCTGTTAAAAAACCCGCTTGAATTTGTGCCCGGTCCTTAGTACTCCTCTGCCTTCGAGGAATACAGGCGTTATGTTTTTAATAACAATGATGTTTGAACAGGAGCTGTACCCGGGACGAGCCGCCCTCGCCCAGAGACCGGCACTCGCCCAGACACGACCGGTAAGCTAGACTGCTCTGCTAGGTAGAGACTGGATTTCCACTTGCTACGCACACCACTTTCGCTTCATCTACTTTCATTAATGTCGTCATTCATAATACAATATAATGCTTATTGACATAAGCTTTTACAATAACTGTGAATCCCTGGCCCCTAATCTAGTGTGAACTGGGCCAGTGGTTTCGCCCTTAACTTATTAATTACAGAATTATGTCATACAATAGTTAAAAAAGAGGAACATAAATTTAGGTATATGTGAATTTGAAGCATGATCGTTGGTTTAGGGTGCTCTTAACTTGAACTTTTTGAAATCGTCCGCAATTTGGTTGTGGTACAGTCATCAGCACATCTTGGTATCCACAACTGTCAAATTTAAATTTAATCTCCAAAAAATAAAGTAAATTATTTATTGGGGAAATTTCACAGTTTGTGGTTACTTATGCTGGTGTCCGTACGTTCGCCGTGTATGGTAATTTTTTATTAATTATTAGCGATTCGATTTAACTTCTTAGTTTACTTAAATCTTCACTTCACCGTGTCCAAATTCAATTGTCAATAATCTGCCTGGCTGACCTTCACGAATCATATTTATACGGGCACGAAGATTCTAGAATTGAATAATCGCGATCACTCCATAAAATGCGAGTAGTTACTTTTTCGTCTATTGTTTACGGATGTTGACCTTGAATCTGGCCTTGAACTATTGCTACGTCGCGATCGAGCATGTTCTTTCGTGTTTTATACGCGTTTCTATTACTGTTCTAGAATCTTCGTGACCCATCTCGATCGTCCTACTAGTTATCCGCCGTAACAAATAATAATTGGCCGCTATAAAAATATAGGTAGCTATAATAAATAATATTCTTGTTAACCTCTCGTGCTAAGCTCAATGCTTGTGTTACTTACGAGTGGGTTCACGTCGGTAGTTTAAGTCCGACGCCATAGCTATTAGACTACCGTCGCTTTTGAATGTCAAAGTTGGACCAAAGTCGATAATATTAAATAAGAAGTTCCGAATATGATCGCGATGATATATGACAAAGAAAAGAAAAATACATGAAACTTACTACAGTAAGTCAGATAGTTCCACAGATATCTTGTGCCCAGATAGTTCCACAATGCCGCACCGAGATAAGGGCTATATTACTTTAATAAATAAAGATGCGTGGCTTATTATAACATAAAAATAAAGGGTAGTTAGTATAGTATTACATTTGTGTTTAGGTTTGAGCTACAGATGTATCGTTCCCAATTTGTTTGATAGAGTGCCATTTTAATATAATTTTATTTTATGTTAGTTTGTAAGTCGTTAATTACAGAGGGAAGGATGCATCTGCAGTGTTTCTATCCATAAACATGAGTGTGATACTAAGGCCAGCTACGTGTGCAGGGCGGGCGCGGGCGGGGCGGGGGGCGCGGGCGGGGCGGGGGGCGCGGGCGAGCGCAGGCCGGCGGCGCTGTCGCCGCGCGGGGCCATCGTGGACGCCGAGCTGTTCTACTCGCGCAGCGCCGACCACCTGTCCTGCAAGAAGCACGACCACGCGCACCACCCGCCGCCGCCGCCGCCGCCACAGCCGCAGCCACAGCCACAACCACAGGTACCTGTACCAAACATTTTACATTTTATTAAACACAGCTAAACAGTAGTGTTAGCTGCTCGGGACACGATTTTCGGGAAGTATCAAGATCAAATGGTACCAAAAAAACTGGTATTTATTTTGAAAAAAAATTATATAATTAATTAATGATATGGGTGTCGATATCGATGTTACTCGGGGCGCCAATTACGAAAAGAGCAATCATTGTTGTTAGAATTTTTTTTATTATTAATACCTTGTGGTTTTTTTTCTGTAGGAGCGGGTGCCGCCTCTACTGCCGCGCAGCGTGGCGGGCGAGGCCGAGCGCCCCCCGGCGCCGCCGCGCCGCCCCTCCTCGCCCCCGCACCACGCGCACTCCTCCTGTACGTACTATACTCCCACACTACTGCCGCGCAGCATGGCGGGCGAGGCCGAGCGCCCCCCCGCGCCGCCCCGCCTCGCCCCCGCACCACGCGCACTCCTCCTGTACGTACTATACTCCCACACTACTGCCGCGCAGCGTGGCGGGCGAGGCCGAGCGCCACCCCGCGCCGCCGCGCCGCCCCGCCTCGCCCCCGCACCACGCGCACTCCTCCTGTACGTACTATACTCCCACACTACTGCCGCGCAGCGTGGCGGGCGAGGCCGAGCGCCCCTCCGCGCCGCCGCGCCGCCCCGCCTCGCCCCCGCACCACGCGCACTCCTCCTGTACGTACTATACTCCCACACTACTGCCGCGCAGCGTGGCGGGCGAGGCCGAGCGCCCCCCCGCGCCGCCCCGCCTCGCCCCCGCACCACGCGCACTCCTCCTGTACGTACTATACTCCCACACTACTGCCGCGCAGCGTGGCGGGCGAGGCCGAGCGCCCCCCCGCGCCGCCCCGCCTCGCCCCCGCACCACGCGCACTCCTCCTGTACGTACTATACTCCCACACTACTGCCGCGCAGCGTGGCGGGCGAGGCCGAGCGCCCCCCCGCGCCGCCCCGCCTCGCCTCGCCCCCGCACCACGCGCACTCCTCCTGTACGTACTATACTCCCACACTACTGCCGCGCAGCGTGGCGGGCGAGGCCGAGCGCCCCCCCGCGCCGCCCCGCCTCGCCCCCGCACCACGCGCACTCCTCCTGTACGTACTATACTCCCACACTACTGCCGCGCAGCGTGGCGGGCGAGGCCGAGCGCCCCCCCGCACCACGCGCACTCCTCCTGTACGTACTATACTCCCACACTACTGCCGCGCAGCGTGGCGGGCGAGGCCGAGCGCCCCCCCGCGCCGCCCCGCCTCGCCCCCGCACCACGCGCACTCCTGTACGTACTATACTCCCACACTACTGCCGCGCAGCGTGGCGGGCGAGGCCGAGCGCCCCCCCGCGCCGCCGCGCCGCCCCGCCTCGCCCCCGCACCACGCGCACTCCTCCTGTACGTACTATACTCCCACACTACTGCCGCGCAGCGTGGCGGGCGAGGCCGAGCGCCCCCCCGCGCCGCCCCGCCTCGCCCCCGCACCACGCGCACTCCTCCTGTACGTACTATACTCCCACACTACTAACGCGCAGCGTGGCGGGCGAGGCCGAGCGCCCCCCCGCGCCGCCCCGCCTCGCCCCCGCACCACGCGCACTCCTCCTGTACGTACTATACTCCCACACTACTGCCGCGCAGCGTGGCGGGCGAGGCCGAGCGCCCCCCCGCGCCGCCCCGCCTCGCCCCCGCACCACGCGCACTCCTCCTGTACGTACTATACTCCCACACTACTGCCGCGCAGCGTGGCGGGCGAGGCCGAGCGCCCCCCGGCGCCGCCGCGCCGCCCCTCCTCGCCCCCGCACCACGCGCACTCCTCCTGTACGTACTATACTCCCACACTACTGCCGCGCAGCATGGCGGGCGAGGCCGAGCGCCCCCCCGCGCCGCCCCGCCTCGCCCCCGCACCACGCGCACTCCTCCTGTACGTACTATACTCCCACACTACTGCCGCGCAGCGTGGCGGGCGAGGCCGAGCGCCCCCCCGCGCCGCCCCGCCTCGCCTCGCCCCCGCACCACGCGCACTCCTCCTGTACGTACTATACTCCCACACTACTGCCGCGCAGCGTGGCTGGCGAGGCCGAGCGCCCCCCCGCGCCGCCCCGCCTCGCCCCCGCACCACGCGCACTCCTCCTGTACGTACTATACTCCCACATTACTGCCGCGCAGCGTGGCGGGCGAGGCCGAGCGCCCCCCGCGCCGCCCCGCCTCGCCTCGCCCCCGCACCACGCGCACTCCTCCTGTACGTACTATACTCCCACACTACTGCCGCGCAGCGTGGCGGGCGAGGCCGAGCGCCCCCCCGCGCCGCCCCGCCTCGCCCCCGCACCACGCGCACTCCTCCTGTACGTACTATACTCCCACACTACTGCCGCGCAGCGTGGCGGGCGAGGCCGAGCGCCGCCCCGCGCCGCCCCGCCTCGCCCCCGCACCACGCGCACTCCTCCTGTACGTACTATACTCCCACACTACTGCCGCGCAGCGTGGCGGGCGAGGCCGAGCGCCGCCCCGCGCCGCCCCGCCTCGCCCCCGCACCACGCGCACTCCTCCTGTACGTACTATACTCCCACACTACTGCCGCGCAGCGTGGCGGGCGAGGCCGAGCGCCCCCCCGCGCCGCCCCGCCTCGCCCCCGCACCACGCGCACTCCTCCTGTACGTACTATACTCCCACACTACTGCCGCGCAGCGTGGCGGGCGAGGCCGAGCGCCCCCCGGCGCCGCCGCGCCGCCCCTCCTCGCCCCCGCACCACGCGCACTCCTCCTGTACGTACTATACTCCCACACTACTGCCGCGCAGCATGGCGGGCGAGGCCGAGCGCCCCCCCCGCGCCGCCCCGCCTCGCCCCCGCACCACGCGCACTCCTCCTGTACGTACTATACTCCCACACTACTGCCGCGCAGCGTGGCGGGCGAGGCCGAGCGCCCCCCCGCGCCGCCCCGCCTCGCCTCGCCCCCGCACCACGCGCACTCCTCCTGTACGTACTATACTCCCACACTACTGCCGCGCAGCGTGGCTGGCGAGGCCGAGCGCCCCCCCGCGCCGCCCCGCCTCGCCCCCGCACCACGCGCACTCCTCCTGTACGTACTATACTCCCACATTACTGCCGCGCAGCGTGGCGGGCGAGGCCGAGCGCCCCCCGCGCCGCCCCGCCTCGCCTCGCCCCCGCACCACGCGCACTCCTCCTGTACGTACTATACTCCCACACTACTGCCGCGCAGCGTGGCGGGCGAGGCCGAGCGCCCCCCCGCGCCGCCCCGCCTCGCCCCCGCACCACGCGCACTCCTCCTGTACGTACTATACTCCCACACTACTGCCGCGCAGCGTGGCGGGCGAGGCCGAGCGCCGCCCCGCGCCGCCCCGCCTCGCCCCCGCACCACGCGCACTCCTCCTGTACGTACTATACTCCCACACTACTGCCGCGCAGCGTGGCGGGCGAGGCCGAGCGCCGCCCCGCGCCGCCCCGCCTCGCCCCCGCACCACGCGCACTCCTCCTGTACGTACTATACTCCCACACTACTGCCGCGCAGCGTGGCGGGCGAGGCCGAGCGCCCCCCCGCGCCGCCCCGCCTCGCCCCCGCACCACGCGCACTCCTCCTGTACGTACTATACTCCCACACTACTGCCGCGCAGCGTGGCGGGCGAGGCCGAGCGCCGCCCCGCCTCGCCCCCGCACCACGCGCACTCCTCCTGTACGTACTATACTCCCACACTACTGCCGCGCAGCGTGGCGGGCGAGGCCGAGCGCCCCCCCGCGCCGCCCCGCCTCGCCCCCGCACCACGCGCACTCCTCCTGTACGTACTATACTCCCACACTACTGCCGCGCAGCGTGGCGGGCGAGGCCGAGCGCCCCCCCGCGCCGCCCCGCCTCGCCCCCGCACCACGCGCACTCCTCCTGTACGTACTATACTCCCACACTACTGCCGCGCAGCGTGGCGGGCGAGGCCGAGCGCCCCCCTCCCTTATTTTATATATTAGCCATGTATTACAATGTGCAATTAGTAATATTTCAAGAACAAATCGATTAATTAATATCGTTGGTTACAGCGTCGTCGTCGACGTGCGAACCTCCACCGGAACCGCCCGACCGGCCGCTGCCGAGCCCCAAGCACCACGAACTGTTCAGGTAATTGTTATATACTATTATGTACCTACCTTCAGTAAAATATTTGAAAAGATAATGCTTAATCAGCTGCTTAGCCATTTCCATAAAAATAAAGTATTACACAAAAAACAGTTTGTATCACAAGGGGTCGCTCGACAACCGATGCCAGTGTCAATCTTCTAGAATATATATTTGATGCCTGGGAGGAGTCGTATGATGCTTTAGGTATTTTTTGCGACTTGTCTAAGGCTTTCGATTGCGTTTTTCATGAAATACTAGTCGGGAAATTACATCACTATGGAATAAGGAACATTGCTTTGGATCTTCTTATTTCTTATTTGAGTTACTGGATTCAAAGAGTGGACGTTAAGGCGGATCGTTCAGCTGAGCCCGCGAAATTCAAATTTCAAGTGATTTTTCGCAGTTTGTAGGTGTATAACAAGTTCTAGATTCATGGCAGTTGTAATTGCGACATTAACTATACAACATCCACAACTGAGAACTAAGACCTATACTTATAAATCCTTATCCAAAAACTTGGCGCAATCTGTGTAATTGGTCAAATTTGACATTTTACACTACTTTTAGCTACAATAATGATTTTTAAGCAATGGTACTGCTGATTCTTTGCGGTGGACTGACCAGGTGAAAGCTCTAAAGGAGTCACCCGTAAAAAAGTCAAGAACGGCCTGATTGGCCGTTCTCTCAATCGCCGTTGGTTCACTCAATCACCGCGCAATATTGAAACAATTTGGCGCTAGTCTCGGATTCAAGAGTACGAAACTTGACGAAACAGCACAATTCCAATGTCGATGAATCGGAACTGAGTTCAAGAGTAAGCCCCTAGGGCCTTCATCATCAGCATCATGTTAGCTTATTTATACGTACGTCCGCTTTCGCCTAAATGTTATATTTTATCGTAAACAAGGAGTGACCTCCAAAAATCGAATGTTGCAGATAAAGCACCACATTGCCCAGTATACGGTTACACAGATAAGTAAAACAGTATAACCAACGATGTCACAATATATCATGTAATACAATTCTAGTACTGTGTGATAATAAAATATATTTTTTACACACTGGTTATTTTTAGGGTCCGCAGCTCAAAAAAGGAAAGCTTTTCTGTCTGTTTGTGTGTCCAGACCAGTGCACCTTGCCTTAGACGGGCCCTGTATCAACATCTGTCGGAGGCCCCCCGACAATCGATCTATCATTTATGTAAATCCATTAACCTATGAACTTATTATTATCAGATATGTTTTTTGGGGAGTAAAGCGTACGACATAGAAATTTGAGTGATTTTACGTATTATGGCGAATGCACGTCTGATGTTGATGCGACGGATACAGCGGTAGCTACGCCCCTGGGCCAGACCCTGGTTCACCTGTGGTGGTATCCAGTTGAAACCTCTGAATAAAATCTATGATACCTTAGACCTGTAAAATAATCAAGCTTCTAGCAAGATCTCACATTACGAGTACAGAAAAAAAATCAAAAATCGTAAATTATATACCATCACGCTTCTAGCTTGTTTAGTTTATAGGTCCCATGTAACAGGGAGCGAGCCTATTGCCATTAACCGGGCACAAATCCAGACTGCGAGCGGCTACTGAGAATTTCATAGGAAAATCCAATAACACTGCTCGACCTGGAGATCGAACCCAGGACCTTTGGCGTAGCAGTCGCGCTTGGGACAACTAGACCAACGGGGCAGTCTCGTAAAATCGTAAATTTCTAGTAATAACTCGTAACCAGTAACAGAATTTTTTGTCACTAAGAAAAATTTGTCAAAATAAATCTCAATAGAAGACACTACGGGTTCAAGGTTCTTGTCCAAACGGTGGTTCAAAGAAGTTCCAAATCCTTCCCGTGGTCTTATTTAACTTTTGATGCAGTGATCGACCAGGTTTTTTTAACTGCTTTTTGGATTTCTCTTACAAACGTAATACCGAAATAAATCGTAATTCTGTGTTATTATTCGGATTCCGATACCGTTAATCTAGGTTCCTACTCTACCAGTTCGTCCAAAATTTACTGGAAACTAAGCGAATGCAATTTTAGATCGATTTTCCGGTCTTTTATTTTCAGTGGAGTAGTAGAAGACGAAATAGTACCGTAGGAACCTAGATCAACAGTATCCAAATCAGAATAATAACATAATTTGATAGAATATTGTGTTTTTGTGGGCAATTCACGCTCCGCCGGGCCCTTAATCCACATTTTCGTTATTCGATTCATTGATGATTTGATCACGTTAATTAATTGATGTCTCTGAGTGCGGTACTATGTGTTGTAAAGTAATACAAAAAGGTTGGGTTTCAGTGGCATACCGGTATCATAAATATTATATACATGTATACTGATAGCTGATGTCTGTGCATCTGTACGTCTGGCATGCTCAGTGTGCTGAATGTACAAGAGTGCTAGTGTTGAGTTGAACTCGAACAATTTTTGTTCCTTTAAAATAAAAAAGGTGTGTTTCGTTTATTATCAAGTTGTATTAAAATAGTAAAATTTGAAAATTATATGACATATATTTGGGATATGTACTAACATATCCCAAATATCTTAATATATTTGGGAAAATTATTTTGAAAAAATATTGGCTAAAAATGTTGAAAGAAATTCAAAGACAGATTTTGACATAATTAATTATAGGGGACAGTCAAAATCTCCGTTCAGCATAATATATGTATTACTAGACAAATTACACTGAAATGTGTTGAACAGTTTTATATATATTTGCAATTTCAAGGTCGGCCACAGTAGTAAACAGTTCTTCATAACGAAAAAAATTTGTAAAACAACCCCTTCATTACCCATAAACAGATACACCCAGAACCGGAACGTACCGGTAGTTTGTGGAGGGACGAGGTGCTTTGCCTCTCCAACGAAAGGGCGGAACCCCAAACCATGCTGATATTTTGCCTGGCTGGCCATGGCCCGACGGTTGATGTCGAGCATTAATGCTAATTGTGTTGCAAATGTTACTTGCGTGATTCAGAATTTATCCGTCGAGCTTCGTATGTAGCGCGGCAGATGTCGCTGCAAGTTCATACACATTTGTGCCGGGTAATAAGAATGTATGTATGCATGTTGTTTGTTACAGAATGCCGGCCGTGTCGCCCAAACGTTCTCCCGCGCCGCAGCCGCCCGCCAGCCCGCTGCTACAGCCCGACAGGTAACAGTCAACTTATTAAAGATAGGTACTGATTTTTTTTTAAACTAATAATTTTTGGAAATCTGATCTTTTACAGCCGAAATTAATCATCTATCTATGATGGGTTGATTTCTTTACTCGTGATTAAAATTACGTTATTATACAAAATACAAAACAATCGATAGATCAGATGAGTGTGTCTGTGAGATGTTAAAAAAATATGATTTCACCATAATGCTTTTGTGTATTTAATGATTATGTATACTATGTACAGGGGCGTAGCGTTCAAGTTTGAATGGCGCGGCGGGCCGTCCCCCTCCCCGCCCGCGCCCGCGCCTCCCCTCACACCGCACCACCGTGAGTACCCATAGACACACATAAGTACACAGTTTTTACAGAGATTCATTTTATTTGAGCAGATTTTGACAGCTATTCGATACAAATCTAGACTCTATCACTTTTCATTCTATCGGGTGGTTCTCATTTAGATCCGGTGGGTCTTTATTAAGATTTAAAAGATACATTACTGATGAAGAAGGAAAGCATGAGGGGAGTTATTTGGCCAGCAGTGAGACTAACTTGAGTTAATTGTAAGAGGATCTACCCTGAGATCTCTAAAGGGATGTTCCCATCAGTTCTCCGCTACATTACGCCTGGTACGTTTTTTTTGCGTGTCATTTTTTCTCACGTACGCACTACTATACATTAAGCATACATTTTCCACATATACTGACTTGTCATTGTATGGAATCCAGTGCGAGATCAGTTTATACTAGAAATGTATAGCTTGATTGAGTACTTGAGTGGTGTTAAAATTAACAGGCTTAGTGAAAAATAAAATTAAATACAATAAAAAAAAGTTCCAAGATATAAGCATTTAAATTTGGTGGGGATTGAGAGGGAATGTTTCGTCCTTTTCTCGCAAAACGAGTGTTAGTATAGAATTGATTTGTGTGGCGCATTGGCTTGTGACGTCACAAACCAGTATAGTACGATCTCTGTTTCTCATATCTGTCATAAAACTGAAATGTTTATAACTTCTTTATTTTTGAACCGATTTTAATTTTGTTTTTGTTGATGTGCTCTATTTATGGTAAACATTTTTATGTGGCCATAAAAATAATCAGTCAAGTAGGCAACTGTGGCATCACAGTTGGTTAGTTGGTTGTATGAGCAGTATCGTTCTCCCGCAGCGGCGTCGTGCGGCGCAGTGTGCGGCACGCCGCCGCCGCTGCCGCCGCGCCGCCGCCGCGACTCGGCCGCGCCGCCCACGCCGCTACCCGCCGCGCTTGTGAGTACCACACACACACACACACACACACACATACACGACACGCTACACCCACGTTACACACGCCGGCGCCGCGACTCGGCCGCGCCGCCCACGCCGCTACCCGCCGCGCTTGTGAGTACCACACACACACACACACACACACACACACACGACACGCTACACCCACGTTACACACGCCGGCGCCGCGACTCGGCCGCGCCGCCCACGCCGCTACCCGCCGCGCTTGTGAGTACCACACACACACACACACACACACACACACACACACACACGACACGCTACACCCACGTTACACACGCCGGCGCCGCGACTCGGCCGCGCCGCCCACGCCGCTACCCGCCGCGCTTGTGAGTACCACACACACACACACACACACGACACGCTACACCCACGTTACACACGCCGGCGCCGCGACTCGGCCGCGCCGCCCACGCCGCTACCCGCCGCGCTTGTGAGTACCACACACACACACACACACACACACACACACGACACGCTACACCCACGTTACACACGCCGGCGCCGCGACTCGGCCGCGCCGCCCACGCCGCTACCCGCCGCGCTTGTGAGTACCACACACACACACACACACACACACACACACACACACACGACACGCTACACCCACGTTACACACGCCGGCGCCGCGACTCGGCCGCGCCGCCCACGCCGCTACCCGCCGCGCTTGTGAGTACCACACACACACACACACACACGACACGCTACACCCACGTTACACACGCCGGCGCCGCGACTCGGCCGCGCCGCCCACGCCGCTACCCGCCGCGCTTGTGAGTACCACACACACACACACACACACACACACACACACACACGACACGCTACACCCACGTTACACACGCCGGCGCCGCGACTCGGCCGCGCCGCCCACGCCGCTACCCGCCGCGCTTGTGAGTACCACACACACACACACACACACACACACACACACGACACGCTACACCCACGTTACACACGCCGGCGCCGCGACTCGGCCGCGCCGCCCACGCCGCTACCCGCCGCGCTTGTGAGTACCACACACACACACACACACACACACACACACACACACGACACGCTACACCCACGTTACACACGCCGGCGCCGCGACTCGGCCGCGCCGCCCACGCCGCTACCCGCCGCGCTTGTGAGTACCACACACACACACACACACACACACACACACACACACGACACGCTACACCCACGTTACACACGCCGGCGCCGCGACTCGGCCGCGCCGCCCACGCCGCTACCCGCCGCGTTTGTGAGTACCACACACACACACACACACACACACACACACGACACGCTACACCCACGTTACACACGCCGGCGCCGCGACTCGGCCGCGCCGCCCACGCCGCTACCCGCCGCGCTTGTGAGTACCACACACACACACACACACACACACACGACACGCTACACCCACGTTACACACGCCGGCGCCGCGACTCGGCCGCGCCGCCCACGCCGCTACCCGCCGCGCTTGTGAGTACCACACACACACACACACACACACACACACACACACGACACGCTACACCCACGTTACACACGCCGGCGCCGCGACTCGGCCGCGCCGCCCACGCCGCTACCCGCCGCGCTTTTGAGTACCACACACACACACACACACACACACGACACGCTACACCCACGTTACACACGCCGGCGCCGCGACTCGGCCGCGCCGCCCACGCCGCTACCCGCCGCGCTTGTGAGTACCACATACACACACACACACACACACACACACACGACACGCTACACCCACGTTACACACGCCGGCGCCGCGACTCCGCCGCGCCGCCCACGCCGCTACCCGCCGCGCTTGTGAGTACCACACACACACACACACACACACACACACACGACACGCTACACCCACGTTACACACGCCGGCGCCGCGACTCGGCCGCGCCGCCCACGCCGCTACCCGCCGCGCTTGTGAGTACCACACACACACACACACACACACACACGACACGCTACACCCACGTTACACACGCCGGCGCCGCGACTCGGCCGCGCCGCCCACGCCGCTACCCGCCGCGCTTGTGAGTACCACACACACACACACACACACACACACACACACGACACGCTACACCCACGTTACACACGCCGGCGCCGCGACTCGGCCGCGCCGCCCACGCCGCTACCCGCCGCGCTTTTGAGTACCACACACACACACACACACACACACGACACGCTACACCCACGTTACACACGCCGGCGCCGCGACTCGGCCGCGCCGCCCACGCCGCTACCCGCCGCGCTTGTGAGTACCACACACACACACACACACACACACGACACGCTACACCCACGTTACACACGCCGGCGCCGCGACTCGGCCGCGCCGCCCACGCCGCTACCCGCCGCGCTTGTGAGTACCACACACACACACACACACACACACACACACACGACACGCTACACCCACGTAACACACGCCGGCGCCGCGACTCGGCCGCGCCGCCCACGCCGCTACCCGCCGCGCTTGTGAGTACCACACACACACACACACACACGACACGCTACACCCACGTTACACACGCCGGCGCCGCGACTCGGCCGCGCCGCCCACGCCGCTACCCGCCGCGCTTGTGTGTACCACACACACACACACACACACACACGACACGCTACACCCACGTTACACACGCCGGCGCCGCGACTCGGCCGCGCCGCCCACGCCGCTACCCGCCGCGCTTGTGAGTACCACACACACACACACGACACGCTACACCCACGTTACACACGCCGGCGCCGCGACTCCGCCGCGCCGCCCACGCCGCTACCCGCCGCGCTTGTGAGTACCACACACACACACACACACACACACACACACACACACGACACGCTACACCCACGTTACACACGCCGGCGCCGCGACTCGGCCGCGCCGCCCACGCCGCTACCCGCCGCGCTTGTGAGTACCACACACACACACACACACACACACACGACACGCTACACCCACGTTACACACGCCGGCGCCGCGACTCGGCCGCGCCGCCCACGCCGCTACCCGCCGCGCTTGTGAGTACCACACACACACACACACACGCACACACACACACACACGACACGCTACACCCACGTTACACACGCCGGCGCCGCGACTCGGCCGCGCCGCCCACGCCGCTACCCGCCGCGCTTGTGAGTACCACACACACACACACACACACACACACACACACGACACGCTACACCCACGTTACACACGCCGGCGCCGCGACTCGGCCGCGCCGCCCACGCCGCTACCCGCCGCGCTTGTGAGTACCACACACACACACACACACACA